>JAWWEW010000060.1:4256917-4310100 GCA_035583185.1 Anabacerthia variegaticeps
CAGGTGATGCTGGACCCTGCACAGGTGATGCTGGACTTGGCACAGGTGATGCTGGACCCTGCACAGGTGATGCTGGACCAGGCACAGGTGATGCTGGACCCTGCACAGGTGATGCTGGACTTGGCACAGGTGATGCTGGACCCTGCACAGGTGATGCTGGAGCTCTCACAGGTGATGCTGGAGCTGGCACAGGTAACTCCAGCCCCTTGGAGCAGGGGGAGGCTGAGAAGTGACCGGGCACTCTGGGATCTTGGCTTTGCTCCTCATCCCACCACCAGCACCCCCGCGCCCAGCGCCTCTGCCCTCAGCAGAGCTCCCAGTAAGATGCTTGCAGGGATGATGGGAATAAAAACGCTTCCATAGGGGCTCTGCGGGCTCCAACAAGGAGGAAAGGGGCTTTTCCACCCCCTCCTCTCACAGCTCAGTGTGGGCAGCACATGGTTGAAACGCGGCTTTGCGAAACAGCCTGGGGGCGAGGAGAGGGAAGCAAGGATGTGGGGATGTGAGGATGCAGGAATGCGGGAATGCGGGCATGTGAGGATGCAGGGAAGCGAGGGAAGGACGGCACCGCGCGGGGAAAGCAGCAGAAAGCCCTTATTGCTCCTAAACTACTGCCGGCTTCTTTGTGCTGCTTTTAAGAAGCTCTTGCTGCAGCCCCCGGGCCCCGGCGGGTGGAGGGAGATTATCTCTGCCCGAGCTGAGCGATGCGAGGGGATTAGTGACTCCAGGGAGGGAAAGTGTGGCTCGACATTCCCGGGAAGGGCCTTTGGGGATGGAGGGAGGAGATTCTGGCAGAGGTGATGTTGGGGCTGCCAGGCACATCCATGCCCAGGAGCCCTGACCCCTCTGGGTAGTGGCTCCAGAGTCCCCTGGGCATGTCCTGGGTCACCAGGGAGAGCAGATAGTGGGGGAAAAGGGCTCTTTGCCAGCCGGTCCCACACTCCTGCAATGCCACAAGGACACAAGAGCACCAGGGGTGTTCCCCCAAGCCCTTCTCAGTGCCCTCTGCACCCTGCCAGGTCCCTCTCCAGCCTCCCCTCCAGGGGGATGTGTCCTATTCCCGTTTCTCTCCGATGTCACCCAGGGTTTCAGAGGGCAGACACCAAACACCTCGGTGCTGAGATCGTCCCCTAAACCCCTCAGGATGCTCCCACGAGCACCAGCCTTCAGCCCTGTCCCGTCCCCCCTTCCCACTGCAAATCCCTGGAGCTGCTGCCAAGGAAGCATCCAGCCTTCCAGCTCCATTCCCTTCGTATTTACAGCCCCTTTTTAACAGCCCGTGGATCCTGTCCCTCCGTGGTGCTGTTGGTGGGTGATGCCCAGGGCAGCAGCACATGCCAGGAGCGTGGCAATGCCCAGGCCACGGCTCCACCCTCAGAACAACCCCAAATCCCCTGTTTTCTCTGCCAAAACCCATCACCTGCACACACACACACAAAAAAAAAACCCTCCTTGGGCTGCCAGCCCGGCACAAGGATGGGAAGAAGGATGGATGAAGCTCAGGAGCATCCATATGGCTTAACAACACGTGTGTCCCCCCAACCCCTCCTCTCTCAAGGGCTTCTCTGCCTGTCGAAGGACTTAGTCTAATCCAGGGAGAAAAATGAAAGCCCCGGCCCCGCAGGACGGAATGTGCTGTCTGGGGTAGAACTAATAGTTATTATCTACATTAAGCACCACGGCTGTCAGGGAGGAATTAATTTCCAAGCAGTAAGAGATGAAAGTTCCCCATTTTTCAGGGAAATCTGCGCGGCGCGAGGTGGCTCAAGAAAAATAACTTAAACGTGATTAAAAATGATCCCCATTTTATTAAAAATAATTCTAATTTATCTCTCCCTCCGGCTTCCTGTTTCACTGGCATAAATCCCGGTTACAGGAGGAGAGGAGACAGCTGGAATTCCCAATGGCTGGGCTCATGCCGGGGCGCCTGGAGCTGGGATATCCCAAACACGGCTCCGGATTTTGGGAGTGCAGAACGTGGGATGTCACAATCCACAGACCCACGTGCTCCGTGCCAAGCCCTGATTCTCCTTTGCAGCATCCGAAATCAAAAGCCAACCCCACTCCCACCCCTCCTGGACCACCTCCCCGCGGGCAGCAGAGCCACGCTGGAGAAATCCAAGGAAAACGAGGGAAATGTTAGAAATATTCCCCTCTGGGAGGCAGCGAGGGGTCCCCAGAGTGCCGTGGGCTGCTGGGAAAGCTGGGCACCAGCTCAGCCGGCTGGTCAGTCAATTTGTCTCGCTGCAAAACGAGGATCCTGCCTCGCTATCTCGCCAAGATGTTGCAAAAAATCAATTAGTTGCTAATGACATTACAGCGTTTTGGAGATATAAAGCTTTACAGGGGCTGTAAGTGGTGGTGAGACACAGTAATTCCGACTCCAGCGGTGAAATATGGGAGATTGCTCCCATTTTATTAGCCACCAATGTTACTCATCTCATTAAGTTTATTAATAAGCTGATCCCCCCCAACCTGGCAGGGTCTGTGATGGACACACCGAGGGGCTGGGGGGAGCTGGAGCAAACAGGGTTTATTTTAACCAATTGCCCCCAAGATACTGACTTTTGTCCTCCGAAATCAGGGGGTTTAGTAATCTGCCAGAGCCAAAAACACGCTCCAAAATGGAAATTTTTTTGCTTTCCAAAAATATATCTAATGGAAGAAGTCAGGGCTTGCAAGCGACCGTTTGGCTTTGAGCTTTCAGGGCTGGATTTTATTCTCCTTTCATTGCTATGCCAGCAGCAAGTCTCCGTCCTGCCGGTGCCCTTCTAATAATATTCTATTGTAATAGTTAAAACATTTTACTTGCTGTTTAAAGCCTGCAAGGAATGCTTCTGCTGCATATTCAGAGATACCAGCTCTCCCTTTTGGACTGTGATATAACCAATTTAAAAGAAAAACAACAAAACAAACAGAAAAACCTGAAACCCCCGACATTTCATAATAACTCCTGGAAAATCAAACCCCTGCTTAGCCTGGTGTCCTCAGCACCTCTCACATCTCCTCTCCCAGCCCGGATTTAGCACAGGTTTACAACTCCCCCCAGCAAACACCCCCCTGTTTGATGGGGGTGGGCTGGAGTGTGGGGTTGATTCCCTGGGAGTGCTCCCAAAGCCACAGCAGATCCCTTAAAACCTCAGAGTTTCTCCCAAATGGAGATCCCCTTCCCCTGTGCCTCAATTTCCCCGATTGTGCAGTGAGGCTGCTGCCATCCCATGGCTGGGAGGTGGAGTGGCCCAGACCCCAAAATGGGGCAAGACACTGGAAAACTGGGTCATGGTGCAAACACCAGAACAGGCTCTCCCTTCTCCTCCTCCTCCTCCTCCTCCTCCTGCCCCTGTTTTAAAATTAATGCAGCAAAATATCCCTCTTTTCATTCTCCCAGCTTTATGCATTTTCCCCAGGCACAGAACGCCCAGGGACTGTCACTCCCCAGGTGCCACCACCAGCTCCTGTCAAACCCCGGGGCAGCATCCCCAACCCTGTCAGCACCTGCCCGATCCCACCACTCCAGCACCAGCCACGAGCCAACCCGGCGCTGCAAAATGAGCCTGGGCTGCCCCTTTTTCCAGGGAAAACATCCCTCGAGGCAGGAGGGGCACAGGAGCAGCCCCACAGCGGTCAATGAGACGCAGGTTTCGAGCCGCCCACAGGAAAGGTCATTTCTGCAACGGCTTCAGTGTTTATTGACCGGGCTCTGAAACAGCAAAATAATTTAATAGCTTAATATATCGGGTCGATAGAGGCAGGGAGGGAGAGGCGGGGGTGAGCTGGAGCTGCCCGTGTCACACCTAAGAGTGCTGGGGCTGGGGGCACCTCAGGGGGTCAGGATGGGGAAGGATGGGCTGGGAAGGGGCAGGATTTATCCCAAGAGCATCCCAGAAGCTCCTGGCATGGTGGGAAAGGCAATGGGACCCCACCTGCAGAGCTGCCTCCAGCTCTGGGGTCCCCAGCACGGGAAGGACATGGAGCTGCTGGAGCAGGTCCAGAGGAGGCACCACGATGCTCCCAAGAGGGATGGGGCAGCTCTGCTGGGAAGAAAGGCTGAGGGAATTGGGATTGTTCAGCCTGGAGAAGCTTCAGGGTGACCTAATTGTGGCCTTCCAGAACCTGAAGGAACCAACAAGAAAGATGGATATTATTTACAAGGGGCCTGGAGTGTCAGGACATGGGGAATGGCTTCCCACTGCCAGAGGGCAGGGAGAGATGGGATATTGGGAATAAATTGTTCCCTGTGAGGGTGGTGAGCCCCTGGCACAGGTTTGCCTAGAGAAGCTGTGGCTGCCCCATCCCTGGAAGTGTCCAAGGCCAGGCTGGATGGGACTCGGAGCAAGCAGGGCTAGTGGAAGGTGTGTCCCTGCCCATGGCAGGGGGTGGGAATGAGAAGAGCTTTAAATCCCTCCCATCCCAAATCGTTCCTGAGTTCCGTGGTGTGTCACCCCCAGGAGCACAGCTCTGCTGGCACATCCCCAGGGCCCGTGTGCTCCCATGTGCACGTGCCTCGCTCAGCCCCCTCCTAATTGTTTCTCCTCATCTTTTTATGGTTGTTAATTGCTCCCTCCTCCGTTTACTGCGTTACTCCAAGTGCTGCTCTTAATTCCCCTCTCTTGCTGCAGGTGCCGGCTCTATTATTAACTTTCAATATGGAGCGTTAGGGATCCATGAGTTTGTTTTCCTTGTTACTGATGGATATTTAATTGGCGAGTGGCTGCCAGGGTGGCGGGGCCATTCCGCAGGAATCCAATGCAAATAGGATTTTACATTCCTCTGCTCCCTCGCCCGCTGCCAAATATTTTAAATAAATAAACACGATGGCGTCAATCTATGCTGGTGTGAGGCTCGCAGGTGCAGGAGGCTCTTCCACAGCCCAGCTCCAAAGCACGGTGGGATGAGCCCGAAGGCAGTCCTGGAGATGCTGGGAAGGGGTTTTGTCGGGAGCATCCGGCATCCCAGCACACGTCAGCCCTGGGAAACAACGGCTTAATAACACTGTGCATTAATGTCCCGCAATGCAGACACTAATCAAGAGGCAGCATCTCCCACCTCCCACCCCAGGCAGGAGTTTAACCTTCCAGTGGCTGCGTGCAGCCGTGTCCGACCTGCCCACCGGGGATGGGGAGCTCCAGAGCAGCCCAAATCCCAGCTCCCAGCCCCAAATCCCGGTGCCCGGGGTTGGTGCTGAGCTCCTGCACTCCAGAGCCATCAGTGTGGTGCTCAGCAGGACCCCGGCCCCGTGCCAGGCACATCCTTCCCCCAGGGATGCCCAGGGCTGGAGACTGACAGCTGCCAGTCAGCCTGTCTGTCCACATCTCCCCAGCAGATGAATATGTATGGATGCTTTCCAAGGTACTTCCAGACCCTTCTGTGGGTTCTGTCCATTACCTATTCATGAAACACCAGGCAAAATGCTAATGCCAAGAGGTTTGGCTGGGGAATCAGCTCCTCCAGCACTGGCACTGGCGACCCTCACCCCCCTGTGCCATGGCAGGTGCACACAGTGCCAGGAGAGGCATGAAAACATGGATATCTCCCTTCATTTTCCCTCGTCTGTGGGGGGCTGGGAGCACCCAGGGGCTGGCAGAAGGGTCCCATGGACACCAGGGTCTCCCCTCGAGGTGTGACCTTGGGCAGTCACTGCCACCACCATCCTGCATGTCCACAGTCCTCAGTCCCCTTGGCACATCCCCAAAACCACCCCAGAGCACCAGCTGGCCCTGCCACCAGAATGTGCTGCCATGCAGGGCCATGCTCAGGGCTGGGGAAACTGAGGCACAGAGCAGGGCAGGGCCAGCCTGGCACGGTGGGAGCGCAGGGGACAGGCAGGGGACAGGTCTGGCTGCCTGGCCCCGACACCTCTCACGCACTGCACGTCCTCTCAGCCACAGCTCGCGGCCCCGCGATGCCATTACCGAGAGTGGCTGAGCTAATTAAATCCCTGTTAATGATACAGTCATTACCGAGGGCCATAAAAGCCGACTCCCAGTGCCCTGGCTCCGTGCCATATCCCTGCACCGGAGCTTCCCACGGCACCCACGGGGCTGGGTGGGACAGGGTCCCACGTGTGCTGTGTGTGCCCTCTGATCACATCTGCCACCAGCCTGGGCTCCAGCAGAGTCCCCAAAGCCACCATCCCAGCCCCATCGGTGCCACTGGAGTCCCTGGTGCCCGCATCTGGTCTGCTGGGTCCATGGAGGACCCACCTTCTGCAGGATTCCCTGGGGAAGAGGTGGGAGGTAGGGAATATTTAAGCCCTGCCTGCAGCATCTCCTGGGGATGGGGAGCCCAGGGACTTGTGTGGGAAATGCAGGGGCTCTGTCAGGGGCTGCATGGCAGGACCTTTCCCAGCTGGCACAAAGCAGGGGAGGCTCTGCCATGTGCTCAGCTGGCTCAGCTAACACCCATGGGCATCTCCTGTCTGCCCCAGCCTGAGCCCCCCAAGGCTTCATCCCTATCCCAGTGCCCCAACCTGAGCCCCCCAAGGCTCCATCCCTATCCCAGCCTGAACCCTTCCCACGGGTGGTTTCCATCCCCTCTGGAATGTCCCAAGGGGACCAACAGCCCGCAGGGAGCACCTGTCCTTGGTGACAAAGCAGCATCCCGGCCATCCCAGGGAGAAGGGAATGGCACAGAGGGGTTTGATGCCGAGGCTGGAGGAAGAGGAGGAGGAGGAGGAGGAGGAAGAGGAAGAGGAGAAGGCAGCCTGGCTCTTTCCCACGCTCACTCCGCCCCGCCGGCAGCGCTCGCACGTCCCAGCTCACCTTCCTGGCATGTTTGATCCTGGCGAAGCCTTGGACCGACGCGGCTCCCTCCTCCCATCTCCCTCCCGGCTTTTCTTAGTTTAAACACATGGACGCATGAAAAATAAATGTTGCTCAGGAAAGACGGCGGCAGAGGGCTGGGAAGCAATTAGCATCCAAAGAGGCATAATTAGTGCTCAGAATGCAAGCGGCAGAGAAGAAATAAAGTAGCATTCGGATGCAATCAGGGTCGTGCCTGAATTACAAACCGTTAACTGAATTGCTAATTAAGCACAGTGTGTGAATCACGTCTTATTAAGGGCTCAGCGAAGGCTCTGCCAACCGGGACCACGGCGAGAGGGAGGGGTCTTGGTGGGATTGGGGGGTCATGGGACACCCCTGGTGGCACAGTGCCATCCCCAGTGGCACGGTGTGATCCCTGGTGGCACAGTGTGACCCTCGGTGACACGGTGCCATCCTCAGTGGCACGGTGTGGTCCTTGGTGGCACAGTGTGACCCTCGGTGACACGGTGCCATCCTCACTGCTGCTGTACACCCAAGAGGGCAGATGTGACATGCAGAGCACCAGGTTTTGGGGACAGTCCCCACCGGGGCAGCAGCAGCTGAGACTGTGCCTGTGCCTGTGGCAGGGCCATGGCACGCAGGGCAAGGGCTGCCCGCCTGGCAGTTAATTAGCAGAACTCGCCTCATTTTAGCAGCCTGGACAAATATTTGCTGAGGGAATGCTGGCTCTCCAGCTCCCTGCAGACCGGGCTGGCTCCTGTGGGGATGGAGCTGGATGAGCCGGAGTGGGAAAGGGCAGGAGCCACATCTGGCCCTCGGTGCCCCCCAAGGTGCCCTGTGGCCCTGAGGATGCCCTGGCTGTCACCTTCACATCCCCCCTTAGTGCGTGTGGGAAGGCAGGTCCCAAGAGGGACCCCTTCCCTTTGGGGATCCCCCCAGAACCTCTTCACGCCCTGCATCCCACATCCCTGCATCCCCAGAGCCCCACTCCCTGCAGCTCTGTATCCCCACATCCCTGCAGCTGCATCCCTGTGTCCCACATCCCTGCATCCTTGTGTCCCACATCCCTACAGCCTGCATCCCAATCCCTGCATTCCACACCCCCCTTCCTGTACCTCCCCCATCTCCCCCATTTTCCACCCAGCAGCTGCTCTGCACCCCACAAAGACCAGGGAGTGCACAGAGAGCCCAATCCATGAGTAGAGGAGAGGATTAATTATTCCTATTTTATCAAATTCAGACACGTCGCTCGAAAGGTCTAACAAGCTCCAGCTTTGCCCAGGGGGGCAGCTACCCTTGCTGCCTTCTCCTTTGCTTTCCAACCCTTTCTCTTTTTTTCTTTCCCCAGGATTGTTTTTATCTTCACCTTCTCCTTCCCTTTCTGTTCTCCCCAGCATTCCCACATCTCCACGCTCCCGCGTCCTTGCCAGGCACCCCAAAATCCCCCTTTGGCGTGTGCCGGGGACACACCACAGCCCTGCTCCACCCCCGTGGGCTCCCCACGGGCCGGGATCCCCCAGCCTTTCCCTGGAAAGTGAGGAGCAGCCCCAGAAGCTGCGGGTCTCCAGGCTGGCGAGCTCCTCAGTGGCACAGGGATGATGAAAGGCAGCGGCTGCGCTTGAAGCCCGGCAGTGGGAAAGGTCCTGGGAGCACCACGGCGATCAAAGGGAGCCTCATCTATTTTAATAAGTGTGCGCCGAGCGCTGCGGAGGGTTCGGAGTGGGGAAGGGGCTTCCCAGAGATCAAAGCCCTGCGTGAGCACCGGAGGGGCTGGGGGGCTTGGGGGGAGGAAAGGGAGAGGAAGGAGAGCAGGAAGGGAGCAAAGGCTGGGAAAGAAAGGTGGAGAGGCCAGAAATGTGGCTTTGAGTGCTCCGTTTGGAGCTTCCCCATGGCCTGGGCAGAGCTGAGCATCAAGAGATGCAGCAAAGGGCAGCAGGAGCCCCCCTGCCCTCGGCCACCACAGCAGCCAAGAAATGTCCCTGTCACCACACTTGGCCCCATCCTGTTGCTCCCGAATCTGGGCAGCCAACAGAGGTGGAGGGGACAGAGGGCTCAGGCTGGGCAGGAAGGGCAGCTGGCAGGGACATGGGCAGGTGTCCCTGCTTGGCACGCTGGCAGGAGGCAAAAAGCCACCAGGATGCTCCCAGGAAGGGACAACCAAAGGGTGTCCCCGGGTGCAGGTGGAGGACAGGGCTCACCAGCACATCCCCAAGGTCCTGCCAGCCCCAACACCAGATCCTGGCTCATGTGGGACACCAAAGCCAGGAGCACGGCCCTGGGTCTGATGCCCAGGCTGGGATCTCACCACCAGCAGGAAGAAATACAGCAGGAGCAAGAGTGAATGTGCAGCAGGAGCTCCTGGGGAGAATCCGTGAGCAAATGAAGATGTGCAGCACCAGAGCTGATCCCTCATCGGCTCCTCCACGGACCCGTCGCAGATGAAAGCCCTTTTTCTTTTATGAAGGATTTATCAAGTTTAGTTTAAAACTCACCAAGGAAGATTCCCTATTTGGATAAGCCTCTGGCTTGGGCTGGATTAACATCCCAAACTGGGAACTTGTGGATGCTTGGGAACACAATAATAAGGAACAGCAAACAGCAGTAAGGCACGGAGCAGCACAGAGAAGGGGTCTCCACGGAGCCTTCTCCTCTCCAGGCTGAGCAGCCCCAGCTCTCCCAGCCTGTCTGCAGAGTAGAGGCGCTCCAGGAGCATCTCTGTGACCTTCTGTGGACTCACCCCAGCAGCTCCACGTCCTCCTTATGCTGGGGGTCCCAGCACTGCAGGTGGGGTCTCACCTGAGCAGAGCAGGGGGAGAGAATCCCCTTCCTGACCTGCTGGTGACACAGCCCCGGATCCAACGCTCCATGAATGGAGCAGTGACACATCCCAACACGTGGGGACACCAGCGATGCCCCCACATCCCTGCATGTCTTCCCAAAACCAGCAGGAAGGTGCTGCCACCCCGGGAGGAACCAGCAGGGCCCTCGAGTTGCAGGGCTGTGACCATCACCCCGTGTGGTGCCTCCTCCTCCTCGCTGACAGCTCAATTATCAGCATTCCGCTCCCGCTGCCCGTGGATCCTGTAATCAAGGGCTGCGTGTGTATCCTGCAAAAATTAATCATAATTGCTGAAAGCAAGACACATCGCACTTGTAACTTCGGGCTGTTAATTAGGGTTGTGTAATTGGATACAGCACTCCCTGTAAATCCAATTACCTGGGATTAGAGCTGCGGCACCAGGAGTGGGATGCAGCCGAGGTGGCCACACCAGGATCCTTCTTACTCCTAAAACTTTATCCCAGCCCTTTCTCCCACCGTGACAAGGGAAGCTGGGAAGGTTTCTGGCTCCTTATCACAGCCACACATCCCCAAATTCCCCCAAAATCCTTCTCCCCATCCCAGGAGCCCTGTCAGCGTTCAGCACGGATGGCAGAGCAGCCTCACACCCACTCACCCAGATCCATAAAGATTAAATCATATAAAAAAGGAAAAGATTTAACTACACCGAACAATCATCCCTTTTAATATCCACAGATAAAAACTGTAATTGTTTCCAAGGAGAACGAGGTAATTCCGGCTCCGTTTTATGGAGTTTTGGGCTATAAAGTCCCCGTGTGAAATCTCCCGGAGGCTGGCGCAAAGGCCAGGCTCCGAGGGGGTTATTTGGATTATTTTATTTAAAGGCAGCTGGAAAATATGGAACAATTACCCTTTAATTCAAGGTGTCCCCAGGGCTTTCTCTGCTCCCAGCTCCCGGAATGCCTGAGGATTGTGTGACGCTCAGAGAAAGCAGGGACAGGGCAGACAAGGCTGCCTGTCACCTGTTCAGGTGTGTGCACAGGACATGTATGTATGTACAGGACATGTATGTATGTACAGGTGTGTGCACAGGGCATGTATGTATAGGTGTGTGCACAGGACATGTATGTATGCACAGGGCATGTATGCGTGTACAGGTGTGTGCACAGGACATGTATGCATGTACAGGTGTGTGCACAGGACATGTATGCATGTACAGGACATGTATGTATGTACAGGTGTGTGCACAGGGCATGTATGCATGTACAGGTGTGTGCACAGGTCATACATGCCTGTACACACGTGTGCACACACACCACATGCCCATCCAGGTGTGTGCACAGGTCATACATGCCCATACAGGTGTGCACATGCACCACATGCCCATCCAGGTGTGTACACAGGTCATACATGCCTGTACATGTGTGCACATGCACCACATGCCCATCCAGGTGTGCGCACACACACTGCATGCCCATCCTGCCCCAGCCACCCCGTGCCTGCAGCCAGGCTGTGATTCCCCACCAGGCACTTCCCATGGGGTGATGGATTTGTATCCCTGGGAAGACAAACTCACTCCTCGCCCGCCCTGAGCCCTGCGAGGGTTCCTGACAACATCTCCTCCCGTGTCAGGCTGGCAGTGCCAGCCCTAATCCTGACTGACAGTGGCTGTTTAACACCCAGACTCACAGTGGGAGCCTCCAATCGTGTGCTGGGAAAAGGCTCCATCCTCCTGCAGCCCCAGCCCTGCCTCGTTCATTGCCTGTCACACCAGGATGTCTGGGAGAATCCCTTTCCCAGGGGAGCTCTTTGATCCTTCCAGGAGGTCAGAGATGCCACTGCCATCCCCTAGGGTCCCACAGGTGACAGGGATGGTGACGGCCATCCACATCCCACAGCATGGTGTGTTTTCTTCCTTGGGAAGGACAGGACCTTCCCAGCTGATCTCCAGGGGAAGGACTTCCCTGCTCAGCCCTCACTGCCCACAAGTATTTGATGTCCATGTCCTTGTCCTTGTCCTTCCTCGGGTGTCCCTGGAGGATAAAAGACCATCAAACAGGAGGAAAACGCTGTGCCAGGTCCTTTCCTGGCTGGCACAGGCAGGCATGGAGTGCCAGGAGCATGGCAGAGCAGGAGGGCTGGCTGGGAAAACCCCAAACCCCACCGTGGCTGTCCCATCCCAGCCATCCCACCCCTGTCCCTGCTGCCAGAGCTGGGGATGCTGCTGCCTGCAGGGTGGAAAAGAGCAAAAACTGGGGAAAGAAAGGGGAGGGCAGGAAGGGGATGTGCTGGAGGTGCTGGTGGCATCCCCACTGTCACCTGCCAGCCAGAGCCACTTGGCCCCCATTTTTGGGAGAGTCCCTGGGGGTGCAACAGACTCATCCTTGTGGCTTCAGGCTGCAAATTCCATCTTGGCACCGGGACACAGAGACAGGGCCCTGCAGACAGGCAGATGTGGGACACATCCCATCCTGCTGTGCCCAGCTCTCTCCCTGGGCAGGAGAGGATGGAGCAGAGGGAACCTCATCCCCCCGTCCTGCTGCAGATGCGCTCCCAGAACACTTCACTTTCTCACCTGAATTACTCACCTGCCACAAACCCCCTGCGCAAAACCTTTGGGAATACAAACCCCGGCACATCTGGGGGTGCCCACGCCGTGTGCCACAGCTGGCACAGCACCCAAACCCCACTGCACTGCGGGGTGCTGGCTCTGCACCCCACGCAGCCTGTGGCGCGCAGCGGGCACCGCCGTGCCAAGCCTGCTGCTGCCCTCTGCCGCAGTGAAGCTGCTGCCAGGGAAATCCTCCTCCCGGGGAAATCCTCCTCTTCCCAGGGAAATCCTCCTCCCAGGACGGAGCTGCCCACAACGGGCAGCTCTGCCAGCAGCCCACGGTCACAGCCTGCCTGTCACAGCCCTGCTGCTGTGAGAGCCCTGACCCCAGGACAGGGATGCTCCACATCCAAGGACAAGGATGCTCTGCACTCCAGGGCCAGGGATGCCCCACATCCAATGACAAGAATGCTCTGAACCTCAGGATAAGGATGCTCTGCACTCCAGGGCCCAGGGATGCTCCACATCCCAGGACAAGAATGCTCTGAACCTCAGGATAAGGATGCTCTGCACTTCAGGGTCAGGGATGCCCCACATCCAAGGACAAGAATGCTCTGGATCTCAGGATAAGGATGCTTTGCACTCCAGGGTCAGGGATGCCCCACATCCAAGGACAAGAATGCTCTGGACCCCAGGACAGTGAGGACAATGATGCCCCACACTGCAAGGCAAGGACAAGGACACTCTGAGCCCTGGGACAGGGATGTTCCACACCTTGGGACCAGGATGCTCCATGCCCCAAGGCAGGGATATTCTTCACCCCAGGATGGGAATGTTCTGCCCCCAAGACCAGGATCCCTGCACCCCAGAACAGGGATGCTTAGAGAAAGCCCTTGGGCTGGCTGCAAACACCACCATGGAGATGGAAGGAGGGCTGAAGATGCTGAGGGTCTCCCACCCCCAGGACACAGAAGAGAGCTGGTGAGGAGCACAGGGACCAGCAAAGGACCCTGAGTGAGCCTGGGCTTGGGGGACCACGAGCAAGGAGCTGAACCAGCTCATGGATGGAAAACTCCCTCAGCCGAGATCCACTGGGATGGGGATGAGCATCCCCAGACACACGTGGTCAGGGCTGTGTCTGCACAGCCACGCAGTGGGACAAGGACACCAGTGTCCCCACCAGGGACAGGGCTCCAGCCACATCCACGCTGCAGAGAGCAGAGCTCAGCACCCCCAGCCACTCACCCCACACTCTCTCCCCTCCCAACCCCGTGCCGGGACCTGCTGTGCCCTCGCAGAGCAGGCAGCCCTATTAACATAATTAATTATACCAGGGGCTTGCAGATTATCTAATTATAAACGAGATTAGATTTGATTTTCCTTTTAATTAATTTGTATTATTTACACGCAGCAGTAGCTGCCCGGGCACAGTCAGGGGAAATGTCTCCTCCCTGCTCAGCAAAGAGCAGATCCCAAAGGAAAGGGGTGGCAGGGGGTGACACTTTGGGGACAGCCCCCTGCAGCCCAGGGCATGGCAGGGACACAAGGAGGGGTCCCACCAGCTGTGGGAAGGGGGGCACAGAGCTGCTTTGGGGGGCAATTAGAGCTGGTGACTCGTCCTGCAGTGGGACATGGAGCTGCCGCCCAGGGACAGCTCCCACCACAAAGTGCCACCATCCTGCAGGGACGTGACGTGCCCTGGGGTCCCCAAAGGGAGGAGTGGGTGCTCTGGGGACCCCAAAGGGTCCCGGCTGCCAGACCTCACTAGAGGGCAGCAAAATGCTGCCGTTCCCAGGGCTGGTGGCCACGTTCCCCTTGGGGACCCCCAGGACTTGGAGGCAGCTCTCCCCAACCCTCCTGGAACTGCAAACCTCTGGCTTTGCCTCTCCAGCAGCCACTGGAGCTCAGAGGAAGCACCCAAACCCAGCACCTTGGCTCGGTGGGGTGGCACTAAAGGGGACAGTGTCCCCACAGCCAGAAAGCACTGCTGGGAAAACAGTGGCTGGGGACCCTGGGGAGCAGAGTCCAGCTCGGATGGAAACCTGCCAAACCCTCCCTCCCCAGGCTGCAAGTTGCTCTCCAAATTCCTGTTTTATGCTCAACAAGCAGGACCTTCCGCTGAAGAAGGGTGCTGCTCCCCTCAGGTCCTGAGAAATCTCAGCTGTGCCAGGTGGCTCTGGGTGCCAGGATCCCACTGGGATGTGGGATGGGGCCATGGGGTGACCACTGCAGCCCCCCAAGAGGTGAGAGGTGAAGGAGCCCAGGATGGACACACCAAGGAAAGCAGCCAAGCAGAGCTGGACACCCAGGAGAGCATTCCCAGTGCCTGCTGTGTTCACCACCCATGGACAGGGAGCCCTGGGCCATCTGGATCCTGCACAAGGTAATGAAATCAATCCAGAGGCACAGAATTGCCCCAATGCCTTCAAAGGGACCCACAGGAAGGAGACAGAGCCTGGACACTGCTGGAGTGGGATGCCCCCTCACCTCTCTGCTCCCCAGCTGGAATTAGGGTTATGGCAGCAGCAAAGTCCCAAGGCAATTCCAGGAAATGCCTCATCCAGACCCAAACTCACCTTGTTTGCAGGAGCAGTAAAAGCTGCCAGCTGCACTGAGCTGCAGGGAGCAAGAAGAGGCAGCAGGAAAGTCTCTCTGGAGGGTGGGGTGGGGTTTGCTGGGGGTCTCCAGTGCAGGCAGCACCTCCTTCCATGGAAGGTGTGGGATGGGGCACCTGGGGACTGTCCCAGCAGGATGGATTCGTGGATCCTCCACTCCAGCCCTGCCAACCCAGAGGAGCTGTGGCTGCCCCATCCCTGGAAGTGTCCAAGGCCAGGCTGGACATGGTTTGGAGCACTCTGGTCTAGTGGAAGGTGTCCCTGCCCAAGGCAGGGGGTGGAACAATGAGTTTTAAGGTCCCTTCCAACCCAAACCATTTTGGGATTCTCTGAAACCCCACAAGGGCTGGGCACAGTGCCCAGCATTGGGAATATCCTTTTTTTTTTTGCTACCTACAGCAAGATTTTAACATAAACCAATTCCAGGTGGGAGAAGGGCCAGAAAAGTGCTCTGTGCTCAGTGGCAGAGTTAAAACCTTCAGGGCTGTGTCACATTGCACCAGTCAGCAAATCCACCTCGATCTGGTGGCTCTGCACTAAACCCATCATCAAAAAAACCTCTATTGAAAGCCCAAAACCTCACCCTGAGCCCATGCCATGTGTAATTAAAATTGAAACCCCCTTCCTCTCAGCAGTCTGCTGTTCTCCAGTGGGTCCAGAAGGTGCCTTTGCAGCAAGGCTGGGCTCACCTGGTCAATGCAGAGGATTTTCCTGCCCTCCTGGGGAAACACTCAATAGTTATCACACTGCAAAAAAAGCTGAGTGACCAGAAATCATCCTGCCCCCTTCCACCAGTTCCTGGACAGCACCTGGGATGGGCTCCAAGCCCTCCATGTGATTCCTGAGGTTGTGCAAAGCCCCCCCTGAGCAAACACCCAACCCCAGGGCTGAGCCTTCATTCCCCAGGAACCTGGAAAAGGCAGGACGGCCAAGGACTGGCCTTCTCCTCTGCTCCCATCACTTCTCCAGGGATCTCCTCAGCACAGAAGGGAAGAGCCTTTGAAGGAGCACCTTTGGCTTTCCTGTGCTCCCCAAATAATCCCCACGGCCTCAGGGAGACTCCAGCCCCTTCCCTGCATCCACAGGGCAAAGCCTGCCTAGAAATCCTTTTAAAACCAGCTCTAAAAGCCAAAGGAGGAAAAACACACAAGATTATCGTTATTATTTATTTGATAACCTTCAGATTCACTCAAGGCCTATGTTTGTAACATGATACCAGGACTGTTATTGCTATTAATCTCCATTATTTACTTCTAACCTCTAAAAAGTGGCCTTCCTGCAGGCTGGGGCACATGTTTCACATTTCCCAGACCAGAAACAACCATTGGGAAGTGAAATGCTCTTAACAAGCTGCCAGGAGACCTTTTCCAGCCCCTCTAAGACAAGGGAAAAATCTCACACGTGGGAAACCCCCTCCTTTAGTGGCTTGAGCTGAGCCCCATCCCCCCGTGCAGGGGTCCATCTGCCCCCTCTGCAGACCCCAGTTGGGATTCCCAGTGAGGGGCCCCACTTTGAGCTCCCAGGGAGGGGATGTTGCACAGACACAGCAGCTTTGGCTCATCCTCCAAGAGGAGGCAGCTGGAGGCTCCAGGTTGAGTCGAAGGTACACGTGGAATGAGCTGATTTCCCAGAGGAAACACAGCGAGGGGGTTTGTGGTGGTTCAGAACAGCTTGTTCCCAAGCTGCTCCCTGTGCCAGCACAGCAGCCACATCCCAAACAGGGGGCTCACTGCCTGCACACCCAAGCAGGAGGCAGCAGGAGTGAGGTTTTGCCTGGTAACTGCATCCAGCTCATGAAAACAGCAGCTTATTCCCCACGACTCTCACCCACGAACCACATCACCTTCTCCTCGTCATCCCTGGCAGAGCTTGTGCCCTTAATTCAACTTCTTTCACAAGGAAAACGCTGATGGACAGACTCCAAGGCTTCCTCTGAGGATGCCTCCTGTTCCTCTATGCCCTTTCCACCTTACAGGAGACCAGCCCAAAGAGCCTCAGCCCCTTCCAGCAACAAGAGGGATGCAGGAGCATCCTCAGGGTGGGAACAAAGGGTCAGGCGCTCTCACCTCGCATGTTTGAGCCTCAGCATCCACTTAAAAATTGTTCCTTGCCTTCCCCAAGCCTCTCTCCTGCTCGTATCAATGTGGATAACAGAGAAAAAGCATGTTCTGCCTGAAATCAGCCTCAAAACACGACGTGCAGACAACCCCCTCAACACCTCAGCACCGCCGCCGTCTCATTAGAGGCACAAAGTGACCTCTTGTTGCACAAGGTGGGTATTTCCTACCTGCACTCGCTGAAAACAGAGGGAGATTCAGCCCATCCCCTGGCAAACCACGCTGTGTGTGTCATTACTGCAATTCCTGCTTCCTTAAGCATCCCAGTCCTCAACCTCAGCCCCAGCAGAACGTGCCTAACGAAGGGGCCGACCCGCAATTAACTGGAGTCTGTCTTTAAAGCCGGCACAGCCGTCCCTGGGTGACACCAGCTGGGGGGAAAAGGCACGTGAAGAAAGGAAGAAATCAAAGGGAAATCATCTCTCTGCTCAATTCAAGGGCTGCTGGAGTCACCCTCCACACTGCAGGAAACCTCTGTCGTGTCGCAGCGTTTGGAGGCAGCTGCAGCCTGTGGCAAACACAGGGCTGGCTTTTATCTGCCATGGATGCTCCTCCTTTCATACCTTTCCAGGGCAGCATCTCCACAATTCCTGAGCATCAGCACATGTGACAGCAGAGCCGTGTCCCCCACCCCTGGGGACCAGGAGCTGTGCCAGCTGGGAGCACCACTTAGCCCAATTGCACCCCAAATCCCAAGTGCAGAGGGTGGATGATGTGGGGAAGGGAGCAGGGAATGCTCATCACCTCATTCCACAGGCTGGAAAATTCCCCCCAGTGTCACTTAATCTGCCTGAGGAGCAGCACTGGTTTATCTTTTTAGGATTAAGGACTAATCTATTTATAGTGAGCCTGGGCACTGCACTCCAGGCCAGGGCTGCTGCTCATCTGCTCCCTGGGGAATTGCAGAGCTGGGGCTGGAAATAAAATGAAGGTCACCTGCCCAGGGCCAGGTGCAAGGGCCACTGTGGGAGCAGTGCCAGGAATTTGGGAGTGTTTCCCCACTGTCACACAGCCCAGATAAATGACACAACTCCCCTGTACCCCTGCCAGGCTGGCACAGCCACCCTCGCTAAGGGAGGGCTGGGTGGTGGCAGCTCCTTGTCCCCTTGCTCACAGGGAGCCACCA
Source organism: Anabacerthia variegaticeps (assembly GCA_035583185.1). Taxonomy (NCBI): domain Eukaryota; kingdom Metazoa; phylum Chordata; class Aves; order Passeriformes; family Furnariidae; genus Anabacerthia; species Anabacerthia variegaticeps. The sequence goes on from JAWWEW010000060.1 coordinate 4,274,891, forward strand.
AGCCAGGGGACTCCTTTCAACCACACAGGACTGAGGAGCCAGGCTCCAAATCAGTATTTTATACCCATTTCCCCTGTAAAAAACAGGGCAGGGTGGGCTGTGCTGAGGCCACTCCACTCACACCATCATCGTTGTCAGCAATAAAGGAAAGGCAGAACTTGCTCAGAGCCTGGGCTGATTTAAGAGGAATATTAAAGAATTAGCATTAAAATCCACATCCATCACACGACCTTCACTCACATCGACAAAACCAACCAGCCAAAGCAGCCCAAAAATTCCCCCCACAAAACCCAAAAAAAATCACAGCACAGAATGAGAGCTGTGGACAATCCACATAAAATCCACCCCGTGTCCAAACCCACCCACAATCACAACAAAAACTCCCCAGGACCATTTCCACTCTCCACTGTTCACTACTGGGCAGCAGAGAAACCTCCTTTTGTGATTCCCAAGCTGTTTTGGAGCTGGGGGAGCAGGAGGGGAAGCCCTGGGATGGACCCCCAGCCTGCTGGGTGTGCAGTGATGCCTGGAGAGCCCAGCAGCCCCTCCAAGGACATCACCACGTGGCTCTGCTAATGAGGCCCTGCTAATTTGGAGGGCTGGCAGCAGCGGGCACAGGTCATGGGCTGCTCCAGGGGTTTGCCAGGGCCATCCCAGCTCCAGGCACAGGGCTTTGTGGAGAGTCACCCTGCTGGGAGGTGAGATGGGGTCAGAGCAGAGGCTCTGCTCTGTCTCAGATCACAAAGCCCAGGTGTGACCTGAAACTGCTGCTCAGGGAGGTTCCAGCAGCTCCAAAGAGTGCTGGGGAGGAACAGAAGATTATTATATTATTACATGATCAGGGGCCACCAGATCCCTCTTCCCTTGCCCTGTGGCTAATCTCCAACCTGGCAGGAGGAGAAGGGCTAAGAGCACTGCTCTCCCAAGGTCCATCCCCACCCCAAACCCACCACAGCAGGAGGATGGAGGTGAGGACCATCCCTGCTCCGTGGGGATCCCACTGCTGGGCTGTCCCACCCAGCCTTTGCCCCTTCCCCAGAGCATCCACCCTCTGCATTTTGTTTCTCAAGCCTGATGAGGACCTGTGGTGCTCTGAAGTGCCAGGATTCCCTCTCCTCACTCCCTGTGCGTGGTCATTGAAGGGAGCTGAGGCTCCTGAGAGTTTGCCAAGGCAAACAGAGGCCAGGGCAGTTCTCACCTCTCAGAGTGATCACCTCGCACGGCTCATGCCCAAACCCTGCTGCCTGATTAATGAACATTTCATGCTCTGCAAGTTAATATTTCATCCAGAAGGACCACGGGCTGGATGGCAGCAGCAGCCAGATCCCCAGGCACGGGGGGGAGCCCTACCAGGGTAACAAACCTGGGTCACCTTTCCCATCCCATCTCTCCTGCTCCAAGCCCACCCTGAGGGAGGACTGAGCCCCTGGAAAAGGGATCCTGCTGCACAGGGGGGTCACACACACGGTGTGTTTGTCACTGGGACACATGAGGTGACAGTGCCACGTGCCCTGGAGCAGAGCCAGGAGCACTCGGTCCCCAGGGTGTCACTTCCACCACTGCTGGTTGCTGATGGTGCTGCCAGAGAGGGGAATCCTACTGGAAATTCCACCCAGCAGGCTCAGAGCAGCATTCCACAGCCAGTCAGTGGAGTGTCCAAGGACAGCCAGGCTGCCCAGACCCCTGTGTCCCATCCAGAGGCCACCACTGACCTGTGTCCTGTGCCACCTGCCCTGCCCCACCACCTGTGCAAGGGTTTGGATCTCCTTTACAGAGGGATGGATCCCCAAAGCCAGAACAAGCCAGGGTTTTACACTCAAATCCCTATTCAACCAAGGTCGGTGCCCTGGAAAGTTCCCCTTTCAAGGTGACTCCTCAAGCTGTTGAGATCCAACATCTGCAGGATTTTCCCTTGCAATAATCCTGCTGAGATTTACCTAATCTCCCAGTGACTCATCTGCCTCCCTGTATCCCTAGTCCTGATTACCATAACCCTCCTCAGCCTCTCCTCCTGGTGTCTCCCTGCACATCCCAGTTTTCCATCAGACCAATCCAGCTGTGTTACTGTTTCCCCAGACCTGGAAACACTCCCTCCCTCCCCTCAATACCTCCCAAATACCTGGCCAGGCTATAAACAGGGACATCCATGCCCTGGCCAGGCTGGTTCCAGCAGAGCTGGGATTTCCTGGGAGCTGTGCCAGGGGTTCCCAAGCTGCTGGACCAGGAGTCCTTCTACCCCTCTGCTTATGTGGGATCAGGATCTTTCTCTGGGGGGAGAATTCCCAGCATAGACTCATGGAATGGTTTGGGTTGGAAAGGACCTTAAAGACCATCCAGTTCCACCTCCTGCCCTGGGCAGGGGCACCTCCCACTACCCCAGGTTGCTCCAAGCCCTGTCCAACCTGGCCTGGAACACTTCCAGGGATTGAGAGTCCCCAGATTCTCTGGGCAAGCTGAAAAAAGTCCCAAAAACCCTTTCTCCATGATTTCATACTCCTGTTGGGGAGTGACAGCCATGTGTGCCACTGCAAAGGACAAAGTACCCAAAGTATCCAAAAATGCTTCAAAGTCAGCAAATCCCTCCCAGGGAAACTCATCCAGCACTTCCCAGCTCCACATCTTAGGTGAGTTTGGGATTCTCCTGCCAGGGGCATCCAGCCCTGCCTCAGGCACCTTCTGCTCCAGCAAAACCTGCCAGTGATGAAGTTCTCTCCAAGGCAGGAGTTGAACCTGAGCAGGGACCCAGCTCCGACCCCAATTCCCCCATAAACCCCTCACAAAGCTCTAACACTTATCACTCAACACGAGCCAAGCATGGCCAAGGTCCCAGAAGAAGCTCCTGAGGCCAAGAAATCAGCAACACCCCGAGAAGAAACATATGTTTATATGCGTAACAGGGAATCAGCTTACAGGAGTTAGCTGCACACAGGAAAACCAAGGAGGGAAAAGGAAAATATTCTCACCTCTCCTGTTTTGGACAAATCTTTACCAGGGATCAGGCTGAGATATTAACTTGGGGTCTGGCTCAAGAAGGGTCACTTCTCCTGGAGCTCCTGGTGGGAACAGCTGGAGATTAGACACATGATGGATAAACTCTTCCCATCCTGTCCCAGGCATCTTTTAAAGACACAAAATGTAACTCCAAGGCTTAAAAATGAAGGGTTCACATTTTCAACCATCACCTCCTCACCCTGAGCATGGGAAAAGGCAGGTCCTGGACTGGCTGAAACGAATCCTTGTTTATCCCAGGCCCTGCCAGGCAGCATCTTCCCCATGTCCTCACTTCAACAGTGCCTTTCCAACCTCATTCTTTCACTGGCAAAAACAGGTCACCATCTGCTCAGCCTCCTGACTCTGGCTAAGTGACAGCTCCTGCCTCTGCAGGAGATCCAACCACCCCACAAATGCCTTCCCTAAAGCCAGGGAGTACAAAGGTTCCCTCCCCAAGGCAGGTGACCAAAAAGGACACGGGGACAGAGGTGAAGGCTGTCACACAAGGCCTGCAGGCTATGAAATAATGACCAGGAGCAGCTGCCACATTCCCCAACGTGCCCCCAGGAGACCTGCAATTTCCACCTGCAAGGAAGGAGCTCTCCCTGCTCCAATTCCAGCGTTTCTTTTCCACCCCAAAGTCCCCAGCAACCTGGTCCTGCAGGGCTGCAGACACAGGCAAGGACAGGCACAGACAAGACCTCCAGCTCGCCCAGCTCTGCAATTCCAGCCTCTGGAGCAGAAACCAGGAGGTCTTAACATGAATAAAGGTTGTAAAAACGAGAGCCAGGGAAAAGCTGCCTTCCCTCTCAGGGAGCCTCCGGGCCTGGCTCTGTCCCTGCTGTGCCCAGGGCAGGGCAGGCAGCTCCAGGCTGGCACCTTTCCATCTCCTGCTGCTTCCTGACAGCCATTCCTGGGGAAAAAAGCTGTTCCTAAAAGCTTTCCCTGCTGTACAAGGCAGGTCTCCCCCTCAGTGAGTGACTGGTTCATTCGGTCACGGTCCCACCAGTGGCACAGCCCTGCCAGCCAAGAGTGTCGGTGTCTCATTCACAGGGGGGAACTGAATCCACATCCCAGACAAGCTCCCAGCCCTCTCAGCTACCTGGGCTTGGATGACTGCTCTTCTTCACGGGATGTGATTTCAGAGTGCTGGGTTTGACCTCAAAGCCCCTCCTGGGAGCAGAAAAAAAAATACAACAAAAACCCCAAACATCAGCGCTGCACATTGTGGGATGGATGAAGGACAGGACCCTCCTGGAAAGCAAAGTGGGATTAACACCTCAGTCTGCCCTCAGGTGTCCTTCAGCTGGAGCCCCTCACAGACAGCAGCCCCCAAGGCAGGGCACAGGGGTCTGTCCCCCTCTGGCAGGGTGGGACACGCACAGTGGCCAGAGCTTGCAGGATTTCCCTCCCCGACCTCTCCCAGCTGCATTTTGGCTGCTCCAATCCCCCATCTCCAGTCCCCCAGAGCTCCCCTCATGGCCCGAAGGCAGCAGTTCTCCTCTCGGTGACACTTCCCATCCCTCCCTGCATCCCATCCCTGCATCCCTGCCTGGCCCACTGGTTGCCACGGCAACGGCCCCTTTGGAGGAAAGGAGCTTTATTATCAGCTCCTCCATTGAATAAAACCCTTGGCTCAAATTGTGTTTTCTCCCTCCCGATGTAAAACACCACGGATTTGTTCCTGACCCTGTTGAAGCTCCTTTCTGCACTCACAGATTATCCAGGGCAACTTTCAAAGGGTGGAGGGTTTTTTCTGCCACCAGAGAAGGGATTATGGGCACACACCTCATCCCAGGAACAGCTCAGCCCAGCCCTGGGATAAACCACAGAGAGCAGCATCCCGGACCAAAGCTCACCCAGACACTTCCCAACCCTCAAGAAACATGCTGACTGTTGTTAATTAAACAACAATCAGCTGCTTCCAAGTGAAAAAACTCCCCTCCAGACCAGGGACCCCCGAGATGAACCCCGTGAAGGTGCAGAGCACTTTCTGCTGAGCAATTCCACGTGCTCCAGCAGGGACAGAGGAGCTGCAGAACTCCAAGACGTCCCTGAACGAGGCCCTGAGGCTGAATATCACAAATGCAGAGCAGCAGGTTTATGAGTCAGTCGGAGGAATGTGAGAAAACTGGGTAGGAAACGCTAAACAAATGGCAGATTTCTTTTTTTCCAAGCTCTGTAGCATTGCCAAGGACCCTTCCCACGCAGGACAATTCCCCTTTTTCCTCCTCACATCAAAAGCTCTTCAGAATTTGTTCCCATCACGCTTTCGGGCTGACGCACTCCCTGGGAGCGCTCTGAAGGACAAGGATGTGACTCCAGCAACACTCCAGAGGGTTGGAGAGGGTTTTAAAAGTCAGTCAGGAAGCGGGAACAGGGAAAGCAGAGAGCTGCAGCACCACTGTGAGCTGATGTCCCCTCTCCCAGGGCAGGAGATTCCTAGAAACACACAGTGAGCCTGACAATCCCATTTCACTGCAGCCCAGCAAGCCCTGCCTGGGCAAAGAGCCCTTCCTGGAAGAGCAGGGAGAGCGTGATAAAATCCTCGGGTTTCATCCCTTTGGAGTTGAGCAATGTATTTGCAGAGCACATGGAGAAGAGTCTCGGGTGGGGTTTGGGAAGCACAGCCCACACTTTAGGAAGGGTGGCTGTTTCTGTCCCAGGTCCCTGCCAAGCCCAGGGTGCAAGTGCCAGGGCTGGAGGGGGCTCTCAGAAATTCCAGGGTGGGGATTCCAGGGGCGAGGGGACAGGGAGCAGGGCTGGGAAGCAGCCACTTGTCAAACCACAGCACATCCTCTCTCCATCCCTGCTCTGAGCCCAGGCACATGCAGCTCCATCTGGCACGGGGCAGGACAGGTGGACAGCTGCTCCACCAGGACACAGCCGGACACGAGTGACCCCCGGCTCCCACGGGCCATCCCTTGGGATGGTTCTTCCCTGTCTCTCCCAGCACTGCGGGATAAATGCCAGGGTAGGAATACCACGGGAATCTGCTCTCCCTCCCTGGCAAGGCAGAGGCAGGTGCTCCACCAGCTGGCACATCAAAGATGGATCCAGCAGCAAAACCCAAGAGCTGGAGCCCACGAGCCCCTCTGCTTGTTACACACCACTTTGGACCACAACCAAGGAAGTTACTTATTTATGGACATGCTGGTTTTGGCCAGGAACCCACCCACGCTGGGCTCTGCCACTCCCACAGCCACCTCCCTTCTCTCTGTTGGCAAACACATCCCACTGTGGGACACCCACAGACTCAGTGGTCCGGACCTGTCATGCTCAGCCAGGTGACAAACACATCCTGTCCCCCTGTGGGATTGTGCAAGGCAGACAGCAGATGGGAAATCTGCTGCAGCCAAACTGGGAAGAGCATCTCAGCCACTGGTAATCACAAAGCACAGCTGCAGAGTTCAGCCAAGATGGGATGGCACACAGGGCATGGATTATAACCCTAATTACACTCCCAGGCTGAGGCAGCCAAGTTAAAGCGCCTTTTGAGCCCTGACACATCTCCTGTGGCTCGGGAGGGAGGGTTACAAAGATGAAGCCACGGAGGAATCAGCACCTGGTGACACGAGGTGACCTCCAAAAGCTCCCCTCAGTCATGACATTTGGCTCAGGGGCCACCAGAGCCACCATTCCCATCTCTGACTGCTGGAAAAGACATCCCATCACCTCTGCTCATGCTCTCACACCAGGAAAACATCTGCCACACGTGGTCTTGTCAAGGGAACAGGGATCATGTCCCACCTGAGTTCTGCCCAGGCCTCCATCTGAACCCCCTCATCTCACAGCAAATGCAAAATGCATTATTAAATCAACACCCCTGGTGGTTTATGACCCTCTTCCCCCTGGAGAAGCAGGAAATGTTCCCTCAGCCTTTATCTCAGGGCCCTTCCCATCCGTTTGCTCCTCAGCAAACACGAGGGAGCCTCAAGATAATGCAAGTTTTATGGAGCATGGAGACCCAGCACAATGACAGGAGAGCAGGGATGGGACAGGACTCGGCAGGAATGGGATGGGATTCAGCAGGCAGGAGGCAGAGCTCCATGTCCTGCCAGGCTCCAGCCAGGAAATCACTTGAGGAGGCTGCAAATACATTTCTTCCCCTTCTCCTGGGAGGTCCTGAGAAGGTACAGATTTAATGCTGCTCCATCTGAGCCCCGTATCGATCAGCTATCGGAGTTCTGGAGCACAGAGAGCTCCCATCCATTAGGAAGAGGCTGCATTAAGCCCTGTGGCTGCAGTCAGGAGCCCTCACAGCCTGACTCCAAGAGCGATTCCTTTCTCTATTACTGCATTTCCAATACGAGACTGATCCCTAAGAGGTCACATTCATTCCCATCATCAAAAATTGCAAACTGGAAGAGCGACAGCCAGGGCACTGCAGGGATCTCTGCAAACAACCCCAGCCAAAGGGGCTGGAGCAGAGGGACACGTGGTTTTCCATAAGGACACGCTGCACAGGAGGGAAGAGGCTCCTCTCCTCTCCAGGGAGCTGCCATCCCTCCCTCTGTTACCCCAGAGAGGCCAGGACCCTGGGATTGCCTCTGAGTCTCTGCTGCCCAGGGCCAGCTCACTCCTGTCCATGTTTCTGGGCCAAGAAGGAGCTGGCAGCAGCCCTGCCATGGAGGGAAACAGGAGCTCAGACCTATTTGTACTGCACAGGATCCTCTCCCCAGCCCATCAGCATGGACAGTGGGGTCCCCCTTGGAAGCTGAGGCTGGGATGAGGCTCAGCCCTTGCTCTGCTCAGCAGAAGTGCTGGTTTTGCTCTCCTGGAGCTGTGGGTTGTTAAACTGAGAGGGGCAGGGTCTCACTGAGTCCATCCCAAGGGAGTCCATCACTCCACGAGCATCCTCTCCAGAGGACACAGGCTGGGAACCCCCAGGCTCCAGGGCTGGCAGCCTGTCACGACACAGCAGAGCCAGGGAAGGCAGCAGCTTCTTGTCCCAAAAACTTGACAAAATGGCTTTTTTAATCCCTCCCTTTTGGAGCTGGTCTGGTTTTCTTAACCCTGCGACAACTCCCTGCCACACAGGACTGGCAATTTCCTCTCCAATTGCTCAGCAGTCAGTCCCTCCAGAGCAGAGCACAGCAGATCTCCCTAATTCACATTAGCAGCACCATTTGCCTCGCCAGCGACAGAAGGAGCACCTGAGATTAAAGCAGAGCTGCTGCCCTTGGGTTTTCCCTCTCACAGGCCACACCACATCCCTGCCCAGCAAACAGGAGATGCCAAACCCCTCCTAAGGAGCAGAAAAATCTATTCCCATCCCAGGCTGTTAGACGCCAGGGATAATTGATACACGGATCCATGAGATAAAGAAATAAGCCATTCTTCCTCCTGGAGGCCCCTTCTGCCTCCGGCTCCCAGAGCTGGGCAGCCTCTGACCTTGAGTTCCCGCATTAATGTCGGAGCAGGGATATCACACACTCACTCAGCCCATCTCCTGGGGTTTCACTTTCTCCTGCCCCTGCATAATGGCAGCTTTGTCCTCTGGCAAAGGAAGGAGCAGCCAGTTTATTGCAGCCCCAGCTTGTTCGCCAAGATAAGCCCAGAGAAAAATGTCACCTGCTGATTTGATCCACCCCCTGTGTGCCACTTTAGCAGCTGCTCCATCCCAAACACCCATTATCATCAAACAGGTGGAATAATAGGAGTGTGTACAGCATCCATACATAAACATGGGAGCTGGAGGAGAGAGGCATTTCGGCTCCCAGCCCTGGCTTAGAGCTGCTTTGTTTAGGAGGGACAAGCCCAGACTCACAACGAAGCTCTGTCATCGCCCTGTTGCAGCATCCAGGGGCAGAATTCCCAGCTGCTGGACATGGGGGTTCCCTGCAGCCCACCCAGCTCAGGGCACCAAAGCAGGACCCTCAGGAGGGGCAGGGGTGATCAGGGCAGTGCCCAGCAGCAGGGCAGAGCCCTGGGAATTAATTTAAAGCCATTTCCAAACTAAAGCAAACAGTTAAATTCCGCTGCCCCTTTGGCAGCCCTGTTTTTGATTCCTTACTGAAATAAATGGGAAGCTTGGACTCAGCTCAGCACACAAACAGCAGAGCCATGTGATAAATTACCTTTGCAGGCACGGAGGATTCACCTGGGGCAGTGCCATTACCTGGTAACCAGGAAACAGCCCCAGGTCCTCGGCGTCACACCTGGTCTCACCGGGCTGGGAGCGTGAGGAAGACTCAGCTCCCTCGTTCCCCCCGGGAGCAGCAGCTACAGCAGCCTCACCCAAGTCACAGCAGGAGCATCCCAGAACTTGGCAGCTCTTGCCAAGCCCTCCTGGGGTGTTTAAATTTACTGTCATCATTAAGGACGACGACGCAAATGTCAAACACGAGGCATTTTATAATGGATTTAGGGCTGGAGAGGAGTTAACTGAAACGCAGAGCATTTGTCTTGCTTTAAGTAATTATCCTTGCAGGAAGGATCCCACTTCCCAAAGCAAGTCTGCTGTAATTTCTGTCACCTTCCTGACCCCTCCTATTTCAAATTTGAGGCTGAGCTGTACAGAAAGGCTGGCTCGTTAGGGAAGGCACAAAGAACAACTCCAGCAGGTTGGGATGGAGTCCCCCAGCAATCAGAACAGCCCCGTGGTGAGCACTGAATGCTGCTGTCCCCACCCCACGTGTGGAGCTCTCCCTGAGCTCACACAGCTCTGCTGTGGGGACACTTCTCTCTGTGCCTCACTTGCAGTTTCCTTGACAACATTTCTATTTTTTTTAAATAGAATCTCTTCTTTTTTTTTTCTTTCCTTGCCCCACTCCATGGTAAGATCGGGCCACACTTTGAATCCCAGCTGCAAAAGTACCACGAATATGAATTAGCAGCACACCCCAAAAGCCTGTGTGTAACACCAGGTCCCTGTCACAGCAGGACCAGCCAGGCAGGAGCTAAAGGAACAGCTGGGAAGGTTGGAATTATCTCTAAGTTGTGCACCATGCAGTTCTTCCTCCAGATTCTCCCCTGACAGCCTGACAATATTTTGTTCCCCTTCAACTTCTCCACGGAAAAGGCATTGGAAGGGGCTGATGGGGAGGTGGTGGAGTCACCGTCCCTGGAGGTGTTAAAGACAGGCCTGCATGTGGCACTCAGGGCTGGGTGACAAGGCTGATCAATCAAAGGTTGAACTCGATGTTCTTTGAGGTCTTTTCCAACCTTAATGATTCTATGATCTTGTTTTCAGTGTCTAGGGAAGAGAGAAGGGAAGAAATCCATGGATCACACCCAGCATGGGGTCACAGCACAGGTCCCCTGGGTACAGCACAGCCCAGCTGCCTCCTCCAAAGCACCAGCCAGCCCCTCCATCCCCAGGGAGTCCATCCAATCTGCACTTTATCTCTCCTGGGCCTCATCTGATGGCAGGAAACCCTCTGACTCACTCACTGCCCCCAAGCAACATGCACATAAAAAAAACAAACCCCATGTCTCATTGTCAGGGCTAGTCAAAGATCTTCCAGCAAAGCAGATGCTCCTCACCCCTCCCCTCCCCGCCAAGGGCTGGAGTGATGGGATTGAAGTGTTCTGCAGGAACATATCGATCCCATCAGAGCTCTCCAAAGGGCAGGAGGCTCTGCCTGCACTCCCAGCTCGCAGGCAGCAGCCAGCATTAGATGTCAACACACTGCTGCTATTTTAACATCTCCCCCCAGCCCCACTCAGCCTGATGGGTTTTGCTGCCCTGCTGCTCAGGAGGATTTCTGATCCGGCTGCTGAAGCCATTTATATTCCACGCAAGAACGTCCTCTTCCCTTTCATTGTTGGAAATTGAAGTGACAATAAATCACCGAGCAGCAGCACGAGAGCCTGCCTGCATGTGGAATTATCTGCAGCCAAAGGGACCCCAAAGCACCAAGCCCAGTCAATTGGAATAACCAGCTCAGCAGGCCAGTGCCACCCAGCAAGCTAATGATCCCTCTGGAGAGCAACAAGGACAAGGGAAAAACAGCTACCCCACAGTAGCCCAGGAAGGTCACAAGCCCCACACACACCCACAGCCTTGCCAAAGACAACCCAAGGGCTTTCTGAGTGTTATTTCAGCCAGGGGTTCACACTGTGCTTCACATTCCCTGCAAACACTCCAGATGTTGGGAGCCCCAGCCCTCCTGCTTGGCTGGGAGCAGGAGCCTCCCAAAACATCCCATCCTCAGGCTCTCTGAATGTGCATCCCCTCAGGGGGATGTCAGTGAGAGAACCCTTCCAGTAAAGGACTCCAGCCACCAACATTCAGCCCTGCTGTCCCACAAAGCAGCTTCAGGAGCCACAGAGGGTGTCCCACATCCTGGGACCACATTCCCTCCCTCCACAGAGGGTGTCCCACATCCCTGGGACCACATTCCCTCCCTCCACAGAGGGTGTCCCACATCCTGGGACCACATTCCCTCCCTCTCCTGACTTTGTGCAGCCCTGAAGGAGTCATGTTATTGCTGCTCTTGGTTTCCCATTTTTGCAGAGAGAAGTGATTCCTTACCTGCTGCTTTCCCCCTTTTCAGCTCTTCTATTCCATCCAGACTTGCATCAGGGATTTTCCTCCAGTTTTGGCTCCTCATGTCCCTCATTGGTCTCCATCTCCAGAGCTAAGCCCTGTAAGAGAGAGCACAAACTGAGCCACCTCAGGTCCCAGCTCCCCTCCAGCCTCTGCCAAAATAAATCAGCTGCTCTGGCAGGCTCCACATCCCACCCACAGCTGTTTCCAGAGACAAGGTCCTTGCTGGTCACACCCCACAAGGAGCTCAGGTGCTCAGTTACCTGGTGCCAACCACACCCCTGGCACCAGGAGCTGCTCCACACTCCAGACAAGGGCAAGAGCCCAGGAAGGGGAGCTCTGGCCTGGGACAGACAGCCAGTTTTCTTTGTCATGTCCCCCAAGTCAGTAGCAGCAGAATCCAGACTAAACACGTGGCATGAAGAATTATTAAGATTCCACTTATATCACTTCATTCATTGATGATGGGGATATAAGCTTGGATGAAACCAGCAGTAAAAATAAGGGAAGGGCCTAAGAACTGTCTTTTTGCAGGAATACTTAAGGCAAGACTCTCATGGTATCCATGTCTACATCACCCTTGGACAGCCTTGAAGAGAAAGGGGTTTCAGCTCCACCTGTGGAAACCTTACCTGTTTCATCCCTTTGGACTTCATCAGGCCTCAGTCCAGTTCTAGGCAGGATTCCCCAACCTCTCCACCTCCATAGGGACCATCTCTTCCCCCAGCTTCACACCTTTGCCTCCAGGACACACAGCACCCCACTGAGCACAGGAGGACCTTACTGCACAGCTGGGCTGCCACTTCCCCTGTGCTCCAGGAGACCTGCAAGGGCTGAGACTAAGTTGGTTATGCCCAAGTTCAATAAATGATTTATAATCTTTTACTTAAAAACACACTGGGAGGGTGGGCAGGCCCTGCCAGAGAAGCTGTGGCTGCCCCAACCCTGGAAGTGTCCAAGGCCAGGCTGGACAGGGCTTGGAACAACCTGGGATAATGGAAGATGTCCCTCCCAATCCAAACCATCCCAGGATTCTTTAAAGTGCCAGCCCTGATCCCTGCAGCTTCTTTCCCCATGCAGAGTCACTCCACTCTGCTTATCATTCCTAATTGCTCCAAAAGCAGCATTTTAAGTGATATCAATATGCATGCGATTAAGTGTTATCTCCAATTAAAGTATCAGCAGCTGAAGCTGCCTGGATTTTAGTGAGAAAAAAAATTAACAAGAGGAACAAGTGACTGGTATCACACAGGAATATCTCAGCTCCAATTAAGTGCACGATATTTTTTTATACCCAGTAGCCTTCAATTAGCAAGAAGTTTCACTTTTGTGCATGGTAACAAAAAGGTAGAAACTGTGAAAAAAACCAAACAAAACAAGAGTGTGGTGTTAAAAAACAGCCCAAAAAAACTATAGAAACAGGAGCAGAAACTTCCCAGTCTCCCAGTCCCAGTGGTTTATTACCTCATAGGCAACAGGGACTAAAAATTTGTTCAAGTAGTGGGGAAAAATCTGATAAATATTAGAAAAACAAAACCCATTTGCAAAGAACATATTTCCTTGATGGCAGCAAAGCTGATTGGATTGTTATCTGTGAAACCCAGAAAACAGCACCTCATATTTAAATAAACTACCCAGGTCAATGGCATTCCAGTGCTAAGGAAGGGCAAGGGACTGGGATCCAGGACTCCCAAAATCCCCCATTGTTACCCCAAAACAATCTCCCCATTCAGGTGCTGCCAAGGCTCGGGGTCGGGTCTTGTCCAGAGAGTTTGGCACCAGATCTTTGACAGTTCTTGGGAAAGTTCAGAGTTTGGTTTGTTTAGAGGTAAGTTTACACTTCTCTTTTTTCCCTTAAACAGATCATTTGGAAGGGAGAGAACTGTTCCTGCCTGCAGCACCATCCCCTCTCCAAGAGAAAACTGCTTTTCCCACCAGCAATTCCAAGCCACAGGAACCAACAGGGATCAGCAACACCAGGAGCCCAGCCAAACCTGTGCCTTCAAATTAAAGATCATTTAACAAAATTAAAGATCATTTCACATGAATGAGCTGCAATAAATTCATCAGGAGCCAGAGGGAAGGTGTTTTACTGCAAGAACTTTATTGCACTACGTTCAAGTGCTGATCCAGGTGTTGCGCCTATGGGACACGGTCACAGGGACATCCCCCCATTCTGGTACCAATCTGCACTTCTGTTTTCCCTCAATTAAGGCTGCAGAGTCATAGGACATGATAATTAGTACATTATTAATCCAGAGTAAAACTGGGGGGAAGAATGCAAAGTTATACATAGAGCACGTAAAATTTGTTTTATTGTTTTTCAGAAGGACGTGGGGTTTGGGTTTTAATCCAGCTCAACACCTTCCCCTCCAATCTGACTTCCATCATTTGTCAAATCAGCTTTAACTAAATGCTAGTATTTCATTTCACTAAAAACATCACTTTTCACTTGCAGGAACAGTTAGAACATCAGGCTTGTGGTTTGTGAGGGGAAGGTAAAGGCCAGAATCAGGTAATTTCAGCACCATCTCCCTTCCACCCGGACTCAGACACCACCAGACACGTCACTCCCAAGCACAGGCACCCACACCACCAACACTTTTGTGTCTCCTGTAGCTATTAAAGAACTCAGAAATGCTCCACGTGGTACAGGGAGGAGGGAGCTCAGTACAACACCACAGCTGGGACACAGCCAGTTTTGGGGAGCATGGGGTCTTCACTGTGGCTCCCACCTGAGGGGCCTGGCAAGTACCTGTAGTTTTTGCTTCAATTTAAAAACCTCCCCCAGGAATGGAATTCTGAAAGTCTGTTACCTGTGTTTTCGCACAGTTAAGCTGCAGACTAAAAGCAGGAGGCTGGAACAGGAAGGAATCCTGGGCAGGCAGTTGCTGAGGTATCTGGAAGAGATGGGTAGGAGGCCACACCTGCTGCAGGTACAGACCAGCAAGAGCCTTTGGTGCTGCCCAGCAAAGCATGCCAGGACCCTACACCTGTACCCAAAGCCTTCCAGGGCTGGGTGTCATGGACAGAGGTCACTCCTGGGGCAGGGCACTGCAACAACAAGGGTTTGGTAGAAGCAGCCTGGCCAGAATGGCTGCTGAGAGGCTCTCAAATGACTTGGTTCATTCCCTGGCAGCACCAAATGGCCCCACAGGAAGGTGGTGGTGCCAGCCCACACTCCAAAAGCCAGTGGGGAGTGACGACAGGCAGGGTGGTGTGGGGCCAGAGGGTCTCCCTCCAAAAGAACCTAATAAAAAATAACAAGGCAATCAGTGGTTAAACTGAACTGGACACGAGGGCAGGCCTGAGAAATCCCCACCCCAGGCATTGACTCATCTTTACCTCACTCGTGGTACAAATGAGACCCTCCCCCAAATTCTGATTTCCTGTGCTCAGCAAGGTAGAGAGTCTGGACAGCAGCAAAAAGCCTTTGCATCTTCCTTGTGACAGATAAATTAATTTTAAGTCCTTGTCTGAATTGCCCCTCGCTCACCCAGGACACTTTGGAACATCAGTCTTCTGCCAGGATAGATTTTCTGTCCAGCAACAGAAAGATAATTAACATTTCAGCCAAATTCTTTGGAAAAATCAGACTGACACACACACAGAAAACCACACACACACGCACACAAGATCTCTCCCCACTCAGGCAAGGTCTTTAGCAGATTCCCCCAAGGTATCAGGCAGTGAGATTTCTGCTAAAGCCCCCCAGGAGTTTTTCCCACACCTCAACTCCACGGAGACACACGACACAGACATCACCCAACCTCCAGGATATGCCCAAACTGGGCTTAAGGCTGTCAGACTGTTCCCAGACAGCAACAAAGGCTCCTCCTCGAGTCTCTGCCAGGTCCCAGCAAGGTTAAAAAACAAAAGGCAACTCCATTTCAAAGAGTTTAAAAGAAGAATTCATGTCTCAGGCCCTGACTGGGGAGTACTTCCCTCAAATCAAGAAAATAGTTTCTGCACAAGCCAATGCTCTGCTGGTTTTCCTTAGACATAAAGTTTACTTTATTTCTTTTCTTAAAAAGTTAAAAATACAGAAGGTTCAGAAAGTGATTTTCTCCTTGCAGATGTTCAAACTGCAGCTTAAGGAGAAAACAATCCTTCACTGAAATGTTTCTCTTAATTGGTTGGGGGGGGTTTTATTTAATTTTTTTTTTAATTTTTTTTTCTTTTTTCAATCATCATCACCCTTAGGACAAGAGGTTGAGGAGCACTGACTCCACCACTAATTTGATGACGTAGTTTAATTCCAGATTCACATTTCCAGGTGCCAAGAGTCCAGAAAATAGCCATGTTAACTTCTGCCTTCGTGTGAGCTCCTGTTTTACTGAACACAGCAGTGACCGTTGGCATCTTTGAAGCGTAATCGCATCTTAGGTCGGTATTTCTCAAGGTAAAGCAGCTGTTTGGAATTGAAAGCTCCCCTCCTTTTCCTAAAACAAAGAGAATGAAGGCTCGTATCAATGGAAAAAGCACTGCTTCAGTCACCTTAGCCATCCTAAGGAGGATTAGCCCTCGTTTCAAAGCTTTCCTGGATCCTCAGAGCAGCATCTGGGCTCGGATTTGTGTCCATCAGCGCTGCGAGGAAGGAGAAACCACGCCAGCACAAGCAGTTTATCACCTACATGCCAATATTAAAATAAAAATCTAGCAAATCCCAGCATGTTTTCTGGGAGTTGGGAGAGTTTACTTCCATCATCTGCAGTAGTTATGGAATAGCATCAAGGTCACCCCCTCCTGCAGGTGCTCCTTATTAGCTAAGTGAGACCCTGACATTCAGATACAAAGAGATAAGAGGTTCCCAGAAAAAAAGCTTCTTGGTATCAAAGGCATCGTGCCCAGGAAGAGACAAAAGGAACTTAAAAAAGGAAAAATTCAGAAAAATCTGTTGACAGCAATACAAAGATAACTGGAGACCCTGGGAAGCCATAAAAGGATAAATTGCTTTTTGGCAAAGCTCATTCAACACAAATCTCACCTGCTGAGCTTCATTTCAAGAGCTGATGTTATCACAGAACCAGAGCTCTGCAGCCTCCTCCTTCCCCAGTTTTATTTTCCAGACATTTCTGGGTGGGTCACACTCACCCAAGACACCCTGGGAGTGCTGGAGTTCACCCACTTGGTGGCCCAACCTAACTAGGAATTTTTTTATTCATTAGAAGCAATTTTTCATGCCCCAGCCTAGGCATTTTTTTCTCCCAAAACCCAGAATCCTTGAGCCTTTGGTCAACTTAATATATAAACTCAGATTTTTAGAGGAGACAGAGAGAGATCACCTGTTAATCCTTATCCTCAAAGAGACAGAAGGGCAGCAGGCTCAGCATTCACAGCAAAGCCAAGCCCATTGTATCATTATATATGTATTTTTAGTATGTGTTATATACTAAACCCCACATCACAAAGCCAACAAGCCCTGCTGAGGGCTCAAGGCTGGTCACACACGACATGAAGTGAAGGATTTCTGGAGAATGGGGAAGTTTAACTTACTGCCTTATGAACTGAACTGCATCCTCATACTTCATTCCACATTCAATGAGAGCAAGTGCAACCAGAACAGGAGCCCTGAAGGAGAAATCAATATTTAAGGAAGATCTAGAGAAACAATGTATTGAATCCTTCAAAATTCATCAAATTAATCTAAAAACAAACAGCTGAAGTATTTCCTCTCTAAGCATTACCTACAGAAAGACATTTGCCTGCTGAGTACCTAATGTAAAATGTCTTGGAGAAGACAGCTCTGCTCCCAGCACACACCAAAGGAAATAAAAATCAATAGCAGCTCCTTAGTGTTTGGGGCGTGCAACGATAATTCTACATTTTTATGCTTTCTTATTTCACCAGAACCTCATTTGCCACTTGGTAATACCTGCTGCATGTATTTGACACTGCAGATTTGGCTGGATGTGAGACAGATCCACGGAGCTGGGACAGATGACTTTATGGAGAGAGACATATATTTTTGTAAATGCATTCTGTAAAGGAACTGGGCGTTCCAGGGGCAAGAGAATGGAACTTTTTGCTTTAGAATCCACAGTTTGGAAGTGTAAAGAACAAGCAAAAATCCCAGTCCACACTGACTTTCTCCTGGATTGTTCACCCCACTAAACACACAGTGCAAGAGGCACCTCTAAGAGGGGAGTTGGGGAATTGAACAACTCGTACTTATGGCTAAACAACAACAGAACTCAGGAGAAACAACTCCCACTGTCACCCTGCACCTGCATAAACACAAACTCCAAAGGTCACTTGAACAGAAGTGTCTCTTCCCTCCAGCTGGAGCTCAATCTCCCACCACAGGTAGAGAGGTGTCTGGGTTAACACAAAGTCTGAGCAGCTTCTCCCTCTGCCCAAAGCAGCCCCAGAGCAGCAGGAAAAGGTCACTGTGGAAGGAGCAGCTGAGCCAGTGCTGTGTCTGTGGCACACACAGGAGGAGAAGCTCCTGCTCCCCTTTGCCCTGCTCTTATGCAAGAACAGGAGAGTGGAAACATCACTTGAGTTACACGTGGCCACCCTCCTGAAGATGTTCCTCAGATAAAAATAGAGCAGAAACAGATAAACAAATGTTAATTGCCTTGGGGTTTGGGCTCTTGTGTCTTCAATTATCGGCCATTTCTCCCTCCAGCTCTTCATTTCCCCTCTCTCTCCTTCTCTAGAGGTGGAAATTCAAGAACTTGCTGCACTCTAACCCTGTGCCTGCTTGATTTCTTTAATCTTTCTGGCCCACCCATTGATATCCTTAAATATTAACACTCCCATGGCTCTTGGAAGAATACAAACAATTAAGTTTCATTTCCTCCTAGCCCATAGGATAAACACAACATCCAAAGGTTACATTTGGGAATAGCCAATGTAACATTCAGCCCTCCTGAATCCAATTTCTTTCTTTGTTTTATCTTGCAAGGTTCTTGAAGGTTCTTCCCAAAGTAGGAAGTTGTATTTTCATTGGTGAGGGGAGAAACATCTGCAAGTGAGCAAGAAATACAAGGCTTCTTGACTTCTTGAAAGTGAAGTGAAGCCACTTGAGAGTAAGAAAGTAATTAAAGTAGTCCTTCTCAATGCCTTTTCTTTATTACCACATGCTTGATAGCTTACCAGTTGAAAACAGGAGGAAATTAAAAAAAATCTAAAATTGTACTATGTGTATATTGCCTGTGTCAAAAAGAACAAGAGCTTTGACTATTTTAGCAGAAAGACACATACTTTTAAATTAATGCCTCTAACTCCTTGTGTCACTCTCGACTGACAGAAGTGTTCTGAACAACCTCTCCAAGGCTTTTCCTCTCACCCTTGATCAGAGTTATGAAATTACTGAAGATTTTCAAGCTGCAATAAGTCTCTCTCTCTTGCTCCAGTGACACAAATTTGCTGCTGCTGGTTTCAAATGTTATTTAGGAGAAAACAGGAAAATTAGTATTTACTAAACACCTTCCATGGCCTAGCTCCCAAATAAATGAACTTTAAATGCACACTAAAACCAAGACAAGCAGGATACTGACCTTCCCAACCCTGCAACACAGTGAACAGCCACACAGCATCCAGGCTCTTCACGAAATTTGGTTTTCAAAAGGCTTAGCCAGTCGTCAACTATCTGACTCGGGGGTGGTGCTCCATCATCAAACGGCCAGTCCTTGGAAGGGAAAGAATTCCATCAGCTACAGGCACTGAAATCCACAACCAGCAGCGAGGTACCCACCACTGGGAGAAGCACAATCCAGTAAGAAATGCATCACACGCACACAGAGCTCTATGGGTATTTTGCTGGTTGCACACAAGTTCACAAGTCAATACCATAATGCAACATTAAATGTTTAACAACCATTTAATTGCACTTTTCAATAAAGCTCTTCACTAACTCCTTTGCAGTATAGAATTTTTAGAAAAATAGCTGCCTTTGAAATCCCATTTTATTAAAAATATGTAAAAATCAATAGGCATTTCAAATAAACACGTGAAAGATGAGAACTCTGTAGACTTTTGCCTGTGCTTGTGTCGACCTTTTAAAATTCTATTTGTACCTCAGGCCCCGTGGAGGAGAAGCTGTTCCTAACAACTCATAACGACCCTGATGGATCAGCTTCTCCAGCTGCCACCAACCCCACTGGCAATTTAACAATTACCTGGGTGTTTTCAGCTTGGAGAAACACATTCACAAGCAAAAAGAAGGTGGCAAAGTCACACCTAAGCAGCACTGAGGTTTCTGCTGGTCGAGGGGGAGCCAGCCCTGAACCTCCCAGGGCACCTTTAGTGTCACCAGGATGGCTGTAATTAAAAGGAACTTCCCATTTTCCTGAGGCCACAAAACTCTCCTGCAAGTTGTGCCTCCCCTTCGAGCCCAAGCACAACATGACATGCTCTTAATCTCCCCAGCCACAGGGAGTGCTGCAGAAAGCACTCCAGGATGGCAGGGAAAAATAGGATTTAGGAGTTATTTAGCACTTTTCTTTAGATGATTGTGATGTGTTTTACAAGAGGAACCCATTGCCAGAGTTCCATATTATTCAACAACCTTTCCAAATGGAAGGAAATTGCTTTGAAAGGAGCCCTCTTCCCTCGTCAGCCAAAAACAAGCCTTTCATGTGGTACCTTGAGAACGGGTTATGATGAAATAATATTTTTCTGAAGTCCAAAAGCACCACGTAGGAACACTGAACAAGTACAACTAAAGGTAAAAACCACCAGATTTTTCATTTTGAAATGCACTTATAGCTACTCCAACACTTCCTGAACAGCAAACACAGCTCAGCACAGCCCAAGAGCACCTCAGAAATGTGCTGGCACTTAAAGCTGAAAGGTGGAAATGAAAAGAATTACAAAAGCGAAAAGCTTTAAGTCCCTGAAATAACGTTATCTGTGGTTAATTCAGGAAGATACACCAGGTCTGAAGAGGGCAGAGAAATCCTTTTTTAAAGTACATGGAAAAGCAAAAATATCGGGGACAACACAGCAAAATAAAAGGCTACAGAAATAAGACCACGAAGTAAAACTTGTTCTTTCCAATAAAAGGCTTTTATGGGATTTTCCACTCAATCACACAGTGCTGGCTGTATTATTTTAGGGCTGTGTCACCCACTGTCCCAGGAAGAGAGGCACAGGCTGCCAAGAGAAGAAGAGCCAGGATGATGCTGTTTCTCAAACTGCCTTGCAGAGAGAGCAGGATTGCCTTGTCACTTCAGTGTTTAAATTTAATTTAAATGAAATCCTTTCCTTCACACCAAATACAGGAGTTTAATACATTGCTTTAGCCCACACAGTTCCTGGGCTGGCCTGAATTAATCCCAACTGCCATTTCCCCACAGAGCATCACCTCTCAGGAATGGCACATAAAAGCAGCACTGATAAAACACTGCCCAGAATGAGCAACAAGAATAATTCTGGCACTGGAGGAATAATTGCAGTGAAGTTTGCAGGATTGGGGCTTTTTTTTCCTCCTGATTATGAGTTCTGCCAGTAGAATTCCTGTCAGACAGGATAGAAAACCAATTGCTAAGCTCCACACAAAAACAGTCATTAATAACCAGGATGAGATTGCACAAAGAGAAAATACAGCTCTTCTGTGCCACCCTGCAGCAGTGGGAAGGAGGAGAGGCAGGAAAGGGGTTTATTCTTATTTCCCCTCCTCTGGAGCAGCCCTTGTTCAGCACAGCAGCTCTGGGTCTGTCCTGGCAGTGGGGCTGGCAGTGCAGGACTGAGATGGCTGAGAAACTCTGACAGGACTTTGAGGTGGCACTTCAAAACCCCTGAAAAAACACAGGAAAACACATGAATCCCCAGAACTCTGCAGGATGTGGCCAAAGCCACCAGGGTGGAAGCTTCCACCCTCCATCCCAGAATGCCATGGCAATGGATTCCCATCTCCAGCTCTCCCTGAAGCACTCGGGTGGTGGCTGTTCTGGGGGGCAGAAAGGAAAGAAAGCCTGACCAGGTAAATCAAGGACTAAGAGAAGGGCAACAATGAAGTGTCTCAGATCTTTAAGATGAATGAAGCCACCACAGCCTTTCTGGTTGCCAACCAGTGCAAAAAATACTTCCAGTTCTCCTGATGTAACCTTTCTGCTACAAGACCTGACACATGAACACAAGCAGAACTGCACAAGCCCACAGGAACTAAACCCATGCCCATCTCCTGCCTCCTGGATTTCAGCTCTGTTGCTAAACACGTGCTAGCAATAGTACTACTTCCACCAGGGAACATCTCATTCCCTACTTTCTCCCTGTGCCATCTGCCAAGGAGCTCTGGAGCTGCCACATTCTACCCATCTTGCAATATCCGATCCAGTACCACGATCCAGGTTTGCTGAACTGCTCCCATTTTCAGGCGTTTCACTCAGCTTTTGACCTCCACAGTGTTAAAATAGGCACTAATCTCTACCAGGCTGCGTTTGAAATCTTAATGTTATTTTTGCAAGCAAATATTGGCTTTAAATAGCGACGTGTTATTTTCTCAGCCAGAGGTAATTCAATCCCATTTCTGAACAGCGACAGGACTCTGCTCTGAAAAAGCAGGAATTGCTGGGGAGGAAAAGCTCTTCGGGAGGTGGCCCACTCAGGGAGTCGTTAAGCTTATCTCAAATAGCCAAACACTGCAGCAATACAGTAAATTACTAAGACAACCTCCTGACTGGGATGATCAGGATCAGCGATGACATTAGCACGAACCTTCCCTGTCACCTCCTGCTTTCTGTCACCCTGAGCAGATGCCTGGTGGATTTATCTCCCTCCTGGAGCAGTGGAACACTAAGCACTGGTATCTTTAGGCTTGTTAGGCTGAGGCAAATGTGTTCAGACACGAGATTCTCACATGTGCTGCTCAAAGTGAAAGGCTCCACAAAAGAGCAGGGCTGGAGGAAACACCATTTCCAGTTTTTCAAGCAAAGCTTCCTCAAAAAACTTTCAGCTCAAACCCAGCCAACACGGAGGTTTCAAAATTTCTTGAGAACCAAAATCCCCCAACTATTTCAGAAGCTCTGGCTCCTGCAGCTGCTCCAGAGCCTGGCCAAGGCCTGGAGAAGGTGGGAATTCCCTGCCAGGCTGCCCATGGACGGGATGGACACCTGCAATGCTGCCCTACAGTTCCAGCATGAACTCGGCTCTCCTCTCTGGCACAGGAACACTCTGTTAAGCCCCAGCTTAAATCAGGGCTTGGAGGGATTCTACACCACAAGTTTAATCCTTCCAGCCTCTGGCAACCTGAGGAGTATCACAGCTGGAGGTTTCAGAGCAGTGAAAACACTGTGATGGCCAACTCCAAGCCAGCTTGGAGGGAGCAAAAATGCTATTCCAGAGCACAGCCCTGCGATGACTGATTTTTCCAACAACACTGAGGCCCACGTGGCTGCCTGGAACTGGAGTAAATGCTGACTAGGGCTGGAGGCCAAGAAACCTGACTGACCTGTACGTGGAGTTTTCACAAATATGCCAGGGTGTAGGTTTTTCTCCTAATGGAAAACTGCACTTTTCCTCTGTCAGAGCCATAAAAAGCAAGAGGCAATGGAAAGCTGACTACCTGCAACACGAAGATGCAGTTTCTGTCCTCACAACAGAGTATTACTCACACCAGTAAAATAAACTGATTATATCAGACACACTCTAATAATTCAGAAGTATTGCCTGGAAAAATACCGCCTGCAAGCTCAGAATGAGCACACACCTCTTAAAAAAACCTCCCCTGAAACAGCGAGCAACACCAGCCCAGAGAGTCACACACCATTGCACAATGTCAGCTGTGAGTAAGCAGGGAAGGAATTCCACCTGCTCAGCTGCGAAGCCACCGGCAGCCTGGCTCCATTCAGAGGTGAGGAGGGTAGATTTGGATGGGATATTGGCAAGAAATTCTCCCCTAGGAGGATGGGCAGGCCCTGGCACAGGTTGCCCAAAGAAGCTGTGGCTGCCCCATCCCTGGGAGTGTCCAAGGCCAGGCTGGAGCAAGCTGGGAGAGTGGAAGGTGTCCCTGCCCGTGGCTTGGACATGGATGATCTTTAAGTTCCCTTCCAACCCAAACCATCCCATGATTCTCTGCCCTGCTACAGCCAGACCACAGAGTTCCATATCAACGTGTCAGCTCCAGGCTCCAAAAGTGGCACTTGTTCTAAGAGCAAGAAAAGGGGAGTTTTATCAGAGTCCTGAGGAAATCAACAACAGAGCCAAGAACTGCTGTGTCCAGATAAGGACCAAACCAAATTGTATCAACCACAGGGCTGAACACTGGATGAGTATCAAGCTAGTCACTGAAAGGCAATCAAAATATCTCAACAAACCCAGAAAGAGGCATTTCTACCCCAACTAAAGACACCAGTCATGAACCACCAAGTCACAAAATGCAGTGAGTTTCTCCAAACCACCTTTAGCTGATGTAGGGCATCACGTCACTTTTGGCCAAGCTGAAACAGCCAGAAGTATGAAGGAGACCCCCACCACTTCCAGCCATGTAAATGTACATTGGTTTAGACAGTTTTAAAGGCAACTCACTAGAACCTGGACTCCTTCTTTTTCGATAGGAGCTTGATCATAAGTGGCATCACAGACTCGCACCAAGGTTGTCACTCCGTACTTCTTCAGCTCCTTAAGAAAAAGGGAAACGTGAGCATTGACAGTGAGGAATTAAAAACCTTTCTCATCAGGTATAAAACAGAACATTTTACACACAGTAAAAGGAGCAAGGGACAAGGCAGAACAGGGGCCTGTGCTAAGACAAGTTACAAGCAACAGGAAAAGCGAGAGAACACCTCTGAGCTCTTCCTCTCTCAGGAAATGCCCAGGTGGAAAGAAATTGCATATGCAAGAGCAAAATTAAAACAGCTGCTCATATTCTCCAAGCAGCTTCTTCTCTTTAAATAGAAGTCAGGGACTGTTTGTTTCAGCCAGTGTTGACATTTGGAGGTAGGGAGGAACAGAACACACACCCCACCATATTCCAGCTTCCTGGTAATGCACTATAAGTAGCACGTTGTGCCAGATAAATAATCAGAAGATCAAACAAAAGCTGTTCCAGTTCACTTTGAAGGTTCACACAACAAGCAGAATTTCCTCTCATGTTTGGACTGAATCACTATTACATTTTACAATTAGCAATAATATCTATTCCAGAGTCAAGACTCCTAAAAAAAGGAAGACAGGCCAGAATAATGGGGGAAAAAATAAAAACAAAAAAATGTGGCTTTCAGAGAAAATGAACCACTGATATCTGAGCAGATCCATGGTGAAGAGTACACACTGAAAGTGATGGAAGTTTGTCAGACATCAGTGTGAGATGACAGGATCTCCCTGGAAAGAAAAAAACCTGCATACAGCAGATAAAAGTCCTCTTGATATAGGACAGAAGGACACAAAGATACAGCAGGTTTGGAGCAAACCAGAATGTGAAATACACTGTGCTACTACTCCTCTGATGATGCCATCTGCTACTTGTTCAGCAAATTGACTGCTGCCATATTTAAGATCCCAGGGTGTCAGTAACAGGGTGACCCAGCACCCATTGTAGGTGACTCTTCCCACAGCTCAGCCCTGACTGGTGCCCCATTTTCATGGAGAAATTCCAGCACCTGAAATCTCTGACAATTCTGGGACTGGCAGGGCAGTTTGACAACACACCCTGTAACTCAAACAGCAGTTTCAGTATTGCACTTCATCCTCTAAGAGAGGAGAAAGCTCAGAAACCAGACCCAATTCTGTTAACACCTTCTTTAAAAGCAGCAGGTGAGCAGCAGGTCGATACAGCAGAAGCACTGCATTATTTAATGAAAAATTGCATTTAGAACTACAGAACATGCAGTCCTGCAGATACCAGGACAAGAACAGAATCCCAGAATGGTTTGGGCTGGAAGGGAACTTAAAGATCACCCAGTTCCACCCCCTGCCAAGGGCAGGGACACCTTCCACTATCCCAGGTTGCTCCAAGCCCTGTCCAACCTTGGACACTTCCAGGGATGGGGCAGCCACAGCTTCTCTGGCAACCTGTGCCATCCCTCACAGGGATGAATTTCCTGTTTATTTAACCTAAATTTCCCCTCCTTCAGTTTGAACTCATTTTCCTTGTCCAAGGAGTAACATCCTTGATGACAAGGTGGGGGTGTTTCTATTCCAAAATGGAAGCTCACCCAGCCCCTTGAAAAAGTCATCAGTGGATTCTCTTCTCATACTGTCAGGAGAATGTGAACAATGTATTAAAGATAAAAACAGCCTAAGTTTCAAGCAACCTACAGCCAGAGCATTGAGCAATAGGTGTGAAGAATGACTGTTCTGTCCCTGCACAGGAATTATGAGCACATTAGGGAAAAAAGGACACTATTTTTGACTCCTTACCTCGGTGAACTTGCTGAGGGTTGCATTGGTTGGGTTGTGAGTGATCAGGAAACGCATATTCTCATAAGTAATTTCCACGGGGGCTGGACGGTTCATAATGGCAAATAAAATGTGTAAGGGGCCAAAAAAAGAAAAAAGGAAACAAAAATAAAATTAAAAAAAAAAAAATCAATAACCTTGGAAACGTTTCACAGCAGAAAACATCAAAAAGACCACTAATATGCTTGGGATTGATCAGAGCTTGCTTTGACGTGTTTGTTCCTTAGAGATTTCACTCGTAGAAAAGCAGGTTTGCTTGAGAATCCACTCGAATTCCACTCGGGCCTCAGCTGCTGCAGGTGGTTTCCTTCAGACTCCACAAATTCCCACTACATGCAAGACTAGGCAGCCTGTTCTACATTTAGGCACTGGTGAGGCAGAAAAGGGCGGGCAGATTTGCTCTCCACTTTGTTTTCTGGACGCTTAGCTTTGCCAGAGTCACTAAGAGGAATGGGCTCCCAAGGGGCAGAAGATATCCCATATATCTGAGCGTGTCCGCTGGGTCCGCAGGCTTCAAGGCAAAGGGATTATGGCACGTGGGACCCCCGGCCTCAGCTCACTTGTGAGCCAGGACGCTGTGCTGGGCCTGGCAGAACTCTGCCCTGACGCTCAGAATCGCCATAAATGTGCGACGTATCCTCCCTCGGGACACCTGGAGACAGGGAAAACAGCAGGGGACAGCGTTCTATTTCCAGCAACAACAAATATTGACCCGCCCCCAGAAACTCCAGTCAAGCACCAGGGAAGAGCGTGCTGAAAACCAAACAAACAGGAGTCGATCTTCGCTGGGATCCTCGTGGCCCTGATCCCTTTTCCTGGCACTGGAACTGAGAACAAGGAAAGCTTTTTGGGTTCCCTCCCAAAGAGGAGCAAAAAGCACAAAGGCACACGACTGTCTGTAGCTACAGTCCTACCTGCCTGGCTGAAGCCCAAATATGTATTAAAAAGTGTTGGTGTGGCTTTTTTTTCTGAACAACATCAGCAGGACGAGCAGAAATATGAGTATAATAAATAAGATAGTAAGAGTATAATCAATTTTTCATACATTCAAGCTTTTGCTACCAGATAAATGTCACCAACACTCCCAAACTCCCAACAGTAGTGAGGAAACATCCTCCAGAAATCAAAATAATGACCAAATGGTCATTTAGCAGCAATAACTTTTAGTTATACTCAATTATTTTAGTTATTACTATAATAATTTTGAGTTATTGTCAGTCTTATCTCTGTTTACAGACCAGAGCATTAAGACACAACAGCTTCCAGTCCAACCCACAGGATTTGAAATACAGATGTTTCAGAACAGGCAATAAAAGATGCAACAGTGTCATTTTAACCATGGAATTTAGGGGCATGAAAATGGGAGTTATCCCAAAGCAGCTCAACTCATTTAAGGCAGAAATACTAAGGAAGCAACGTGGCTTTTCGCCGCATTTAAAAATAAAAGAAGCCAAAGAGTCACTGCTGACACTTGGTTTTTAAGGAAAAAGGTTTAAATCAGTTGAATAAAAGCCAAACTTGCAGCCAGAAGTCACAGACCTGCAACTTGAGTGGAAAGGTCAACGTGGCACATTCGAGTGAGGACAATCAGGGAAAAACACACACATGAAGTTCCCCCCCCCGAATTTCTGGAGCACTCAAGGTTTTAATGAGAGCCTCACTTGAAAACAGGCAAATTAACTACTATGAAATTACCTTTCTCACTGACATGAAGTCAAAAATCACCCAAAGAACAGCAATTATTTCCTTAAAGTACAGCTTTCAGTGCCAAAAAGTGTATTAATTAGGTTGCCAGAGGCAAGAACAAAGATGTTTTCAATCACCTCCCCCGACCTTAACGCAGCTCTTGCTCTGAGTGACTGAAATACAAATTTCAGAAATGAATCCTGGAATATTTTATCAGTGTAATGCCTACAGGATTAAGTCTCACCCCAGATGGAAGAGTCCCATCTAAACACATCAGACTCAAGTCCTCACACTTGCCAGTTCTTGCACATTTGTCACAAGTCTCTCATTTACATCCCCCAATCTCAGAGGGTTTGTTGGGATGGATTTCAGTCTGCAGGAACAGTCACAGCATCCACTTTTCTCCAACATCTGCAAAACTTGATGCAAGAAGGTCTTTTCTCAGGCAAATATCGCCCTGTTTCCCCCCCATTTGAACACACACTCCAGCCACGTCCTGATCTGCAGACTTGTGTTACAGAACAGCTTCAAGACTGGCTTTTGAGGACCTAAAAAGGTCATTTGAATAAAACCTGTGGTCAGCATCTTGGCACAGGAGATCAAAACAGGGATCCAGAGGCTCAGAGCATTCCCAAGTACACTGTGCTGAGGAGAGGAGCTATTAAGTCGTATTTAAACAAATCCTTTAAACATTTTCCTTCTCAGCACCAAGAGCTGGGCTAGAAGAGCCTCATCCAGTGCTATTTGCACTGTGAGCTGTATCAAATCAGGTCATTTGGGATACACCTCTCCTCCCTCAAGCAAACCAAAGAGGGAACTTCGACCCAATTATTTGAAAAGCCTGGTGGACAAACAATTTACCAAGTTGTTAAGGAAGGACACATGGAGCTGACACGTTCCATAAGTCAGGCACGGCAGGGGAAGTCACCAATTCCAGTTCTGCTGTAGGACCTGCACTGCTTGTGGTGACCTTGGCCAAGCGACTTTCAGTGGCTCAGCTCCTCTGCAGAACAGGAATGACACCATCCCACCTTCCCCAAAGGAATATTCCTGAAGCATTTAATTAGCTAATAGCTAAGAAGTGATTAAACACGTAAAGCACTGTATTTAAGTCTGAAAAATTATTTCCAGAAGGATAAGAAGTTTGTGTAGCACACAACTCTAATTTTAAAGGTTTGGTTACTGACATAGATCCCTTCCTCCTGTAATTTCCAACTGCTACAGCTTAAAAAGAAAAACCAGGCTCCCAATTAAGAAAATTAAAAGCAGGGAAAACCCCACTGTCTACAACTCCTGATCTCCCCAAGTAAATCCTTTAAAATTTCTCCCTCCCTATGTTATCAAGGAAATTTGCACTTCACAACCCCAGGGGAACCGAGTGACAATAAACTGTAACCAGGTCTGTGGACAGCAGAAATCAAGGAGTAATTTTTTCAGCCAACTAACCTCCAACTTCTTATACTTAGAAAGTGAGATAGCACATGGAGAGAAACCAAAAAATTACAACATGTTTTATGTGGCTGGCCTGGAAAGGGAGGGGAAATATCCAACACTCCACAGCAACAGCTCCATCAGGAACCAGGGGAGGAGGGAAAGCAGAGACAGCAGGACAGCCAGCCAAGCCATAAACATTCATGGATGTGCAGAGAGCTAGATATGCCTGGGAGTCAGCTCCTGATGGTGTTGGTTATCAGGGAACAGTCATCAATCAAGATGCTTATCTGTCCAACCAGGTGTAGCGAGCTGGGACAGACGGCACCCACTGACGGATTAATTGAAGGGATTAATTGAAGTTATAACTAAACACACACACACAGATCCTCAGGCACTGAGCTCCCCTCACATCACACAGCCAGAGAGAGCCTGATAAGAGGCCAACTCGAGAGGAATGTCTCCAAATCCCATGGACGTGCAGGAATATGCTGAAAGCATAAGCAAGGGGCAGTCCTATTAACCAGCATAAATAAATCGGGGTAATAACTAATTAAGAGAGAACAGTGACATGAGTGCCTGACTTGACAGAAGCTTCGCTTGAGATTGCTCAGAGCAAAAAGCCAACACACCCTCGATATTCATCTCCAGTGGCTGTTTTGAACTGACTCCTAAATTAGAGACTCCGCTCACTGCCCCGTGCTGAGCCTACCCGAGCCCAGGGTCTAATGAAAAACAAGGAATGACATCGTGAGGAATCCCCAGTTCCACCATCTCCTTCAAAACACACTGGCAAAACTGTGCCTAAGCTGCACAGGGAGAGAAACAGCTTGGAACAGCTGCAGCTTCCAGGGATTGCAACACACGGATACCCCTGGAAAGGTCACTGGGATCCCCTTTCAAAATACCCCAGTGCACAGGATGCACAGCACAGCCTGCTAATTTGTCACTGGGAGTTGAAAGAATACTTTGGTGTTTTGAAGGCCAGGATTTTCAAACCACCTCCAACAATTCTGTTCCTCTAAGTGGGAATCCATATTCAGCTTTAACAAAGGCAGGTCATGAGCTGCTGAATTCTCCCCTTTAGCCTCTTCTATAAAGCCTAATGCTTGTGCCTTGCATTTACACGTATGAAATCAGCACCACAACTGGATCCCATGCAAAGTGCCATCCTGACACTGCTGCACCCCAGCCAGGCTCTTCCTGCCATTCTGCCCACATCGGGTTTCACTTCCCCACTGAGCGACCCACACCCCATCCTTACACTGCCACAATGTCCCACTGCACCTGGTGGAGCACGAGGTGTTTTTCAAGTCAAAGAATTCAGAGGCCTCCAAAAGGAGCCTTTAAAACAGTGAAAACACACACCAGCAAGAAGCAAAGGACCATCTTTTCTAAAACATCCTCTGCCAGCACACAGAGCAAAGGACCTCTGGAAGGAACATTCTTGGATGAAATCCCTGGACACTCTCTGAAGGAAGCTGGCTCAGAGTGACACGTGCCTAGAGAGGGGTGAGGTCAAAAATTTCACTGTTCCACCCTGTCCACCCCCGCGGGCGGCAGAGCTGCCTCCCAGCTCCCTCCCTGCTGACAACTTCTCGGGGTGACTCACTCGTTTCCTTTCGCACTAACCCAGGCGCTCTGTAAAACCCACAGCGGCAGATACGGATCTGCCTGAGCAAGAACAAAAAAAAAACAAATCCACATTAAAGAAGTCTCGACTCCGAAGTGACACGTCAGGAAACGGTGAGAATTGTCAAACGCGGCGTGTGAGGTGCTCGGTGTGAGAAGAGTCCTGCAGCAAAGCTCCGGGCTGAGTGTGCCCAGGGAAAGTTCAGCTGCCATCCCCAAATGTGGGTGAGGTCAGAGCTCTCTCTATATGCAGGCCTGGCTGCAGAGATCATCACCCTGGAGACAGTGGGAAGTGACTGGACACTGCCTTAGCCCTTCCAGAAAGGACTGATAGCCTTTATGCTTCATGCTCCACAGCTTCTCCTTCCTGGGCAACACAACCTGCTTTCATTGTTACAATGCTGTTCTGACACAGAGGGTTTTTGAACACCCTCCCTCACCCACCACTTAAGTTTTTAAAAACCTGTCAGAGGGCATGTTTCAATGTTATTTGCATACCATGCCCAAAAAGTTTAAAGTTACTAAAAGTGTTTGAAGTCAGTTACTAAAAGTGTTTGAAGTCAAAACCAAAAGGCCCCAATACAAAAAAGAAATTTAAGCTACTGTCCTGTTTAAGTCACAGAATTATATTTAAGTAAAATCAAACACCACTTCATGAATACGTGGCACTAATAATTCATTCCCAAAAACTGGAATGCTGAGTTGTCCAAGCTGGATCCACTGCTGGTTTTTGAAAACATGGTCCTCCCTGAACAACCAAATATTCTCACACTTTCAGATGAAATATCAAAAACACCACCAAAACCCCATTAACAAGTCGAGCAGGACTTTAAAGCAATTCCAGATCACACAGAAACACAGAAGTTGCAGAGTTGAATTACTTGCACCTTACTCATCTCACTTATTTGAATCTGCCATCAACCTCTGCTGGAAAAATGCCTGAGTGTGGAGCTGGCTCCTCTTCCCTGCTCCTGGGGCAGTTAAAGGCAGGCTGACAACTGAGACTGGAGCTGACTGATAGATTTCACTGCATGTCCACAAAGTCCCAATTGTTCAAGCCCACAGTCCATTCTTTGGGGCAGAGCTCGACTTTCAGCGTGAGAGACCAAGGAGAACTTCACTGTTTAGCACAGAACACAGAGAAACAAGGGGCAACAAAAAGGTGCCCCTAACACTGACCTGAATGCAGCCAGAAACCCAGAGTCTCAAGTGCTACAACTCAGAAAGGATCAAGAGGTTTAGGATTCATTTATCCCCTCACAATCAGCAAAACGAGCCATGAGATGATACCAAAATAAACAGTATTTTATACTCCTGTGATACACATCAGCCTAAAGAGGTGCCAGCCCCAGGGGGCTCTGCAGCTCACCTGCACCAAAAGGAGCAACTTCCAGCCCAGATCCTCAAGCCATCAGGGCTATTTTCCAACGTTTACATGGAGCTGTTTTAGATCTCCAGCTGTCCAACTAATCCAAAGGCACCAAACAACACTGTGCTCCTTCAGGAACAGCACAGCACTGATGTGTTTGCCCCTCCAGAAATACTGTCAAAATACACAACCTACCTACACCATTTAGAATCCCAGAATGGGTTGGGTTGGAAGGGGGCTTAAAGACCATCCAGTTCCACCCCCCTGCCATGGGCAGGGACACCTTCCACTAGCCCAGGGTGCTCCAACCTGGCCTTGGACACTTCCAGGGCTGGGGCAGCCACAGCTTTCTCTGGGCAAACCTGTGCCAGGGCCTGCCCACCCTCACAGGGAAGGATTTCTTCCCAATATCCCACCTAACCCTGCCCTCTGGCAGTGGTAAGCCCTGTCCCCCTTGTCCTGTCACTCCATGCTTTTGTAAAAAGTGCCCTGCTGGCCCTACGCCATCTCAAGAGCTCCATCTCCAGCTGTGGATCATCCTCCTAAAAGCAAGGAGCCTTTCCACGAGCCATGAATCACCCAGCTCTCCCTCCCAGGCTTCACCACAGGTGACTGACATGGCATTCCGAGGGGGCAAAGTCCAGGCAGGAGTGAGGGAAGCCCTGGGAGCACAGCTCAGCTCTGCCCTGGGACAGGAAACTGCTCCAGCACTGCTGTGTGGAAGAGAGGGATGGATACCTGCAGGTAATTAAACCCAAAGTCAGTCCCTGAAGGTTATGAGAGATGTACATAAAAGATCACAACTAGGTCCTGTGTAAGACCCACATTTCTGGCTGTGCATCCACAATCCTACCTTAACTCTGCCGGATCTTTCCTTTCCAACAGCTGAGTTGATTAAATCCAAGTATTTCTACACGTTGAGTCATAAGGAGATAGAGTTTTCTGGCTGCTGCTAGTGGTGGATTTCTCTTTTTTTCCTCCTTTAAGTACTAACTGCAGTTCTGAGTCAGACCCTGACTGGTTCGTTTGGGGAGTTTCAAGGCGAGTTTCCATTTACACAGGAGCCTTTAAAAGCCAACTTTCTGCCTTCCTCCTCCTCCTCCTCACCCTGAAATCAGCGAGCACAGGCTGCCCCGAGAGAGAACACAGACCTTGACTCATCACACCCAGGAACCATCATGCCACTTCCACCACCATCCTGGTCCCAAACACCTCCCAGCCCACAGCCTCACCTGTGCCCCAAATCCCAAAGCTCAGCTCTCACCAGGAGGGTTCCTCACCCACCAAACCACTCCCTGACTCAGACCTTTCTGCAGGTCACTCTCGGCACCCTCGGCCACACCAGGACTCTCTCCAGGCACTGCCCGTGCCAGAATTCCTCGGCTCCCCTCCTTGCAGCCCCAAATCCCACAGGGCAGCCCTTCATCCCGACAAACCGGCCCGGCATTCACAGCCCTGCCCCCACTCAAACCCCAGGAAAACCACCACATCCTGGACACCCTTCCTTTCCTGCTCCACATGGTCCCCTCGAGCCTGAGAAACATCCCCCCTCCAAATTTCTCCCACCTCTTCCCCTTCATTTTCCTACTGCAGAAAAATCCTCCTCCTTTCACAGACCAGCTATCTCCAGCTTTTACACGAGGCAGGATCCCCTTTCCCCCAAAAAAACACCTCCAGTTTTCCTCAAACTCTTCCCCCACGCACACAAAACAGCCCTTCCAAACGCCCCCCAAAGCAGGTACAACCAACACTCCCCACTGACCCACACCGACCCCTCTGCACTTCCCCTTGTCCTCCCACTTTCAACCCCACAGGAAACAACCTCCCCTCCGGCACACCCCCAGAAAACAGCCACAAGGGGGGCTTGTCCTCTCTCCCCTAAACCTCCCCCTTGGGGTTTGGGGGTCCCAGATCGGGGGGGATCCACACAAACCTTGGGGTGGGCGCTGGGGGGTGACACAGGTCAGTGGGGACCCTCCAAACCAGCCCCGCAGGCAGAAGGGACACCCCAACCCTGGGAAGTCAGGGCTACTGCCCCAAGCCAGCTTTGGGGGTCCCCACAAGCACGGGGGACCCCCCAAAGCAGCCCCAGAGCAGAAGAGGGACCCCACAGGCAAGGAGAAGCCCCCAAACCCCTTCCTCGTACTCAGGGAGCCCCCAAGGCCTGGGAAGACCCCCCAAACAAGCCCCACAGGCCGGGAATTTCCTCCAGGGCAGGAAGGACTCCCCAAAACAGCCTCTCAGCCCAAACAGGGCCTCACAGAACGCCAAGACTCCCCAAAAATCAGCCCCTCAGCCCACACAGAGCCTCCAAACCCCCCCAAGGCAACCCTTTAGCCCACAGAGAGCCCAAGGACCCCCCCCCCCAAAACCAGACCCCCCAGAGCACAAAAACACCCCTCCAAACCACCCGCAGGGGCCTACGCTGGCCCTACCGGCGCAGGGAACCCCCTCCCACCACCAAACCCTCCCGAGCAACCCACCAGGACCCCCCTTTCCCGGCTCCCCCCAGCCCCGGTCGCCCCCTCACCCTGGGCATTGAGCGGGCCGGGGGCCGGGCGGGGTGTGCCGGGGTCGGGGGTCGGGGCTGGGGCTGCGCTGGGCCCGGTCCGGCCGGAGACACCGAGAGCCCGCGCGCCGCCACACGGCTCCGAGCGCACAGGCCGCGCCTCCCCCCCCGCGCCGCCCCCGTGGTACGGCCCGCCCCTCGCCCCCGCGGGCCCGCAGTGGTACGGTCCGCCCCGCGCCCCCGCCCCGGGGCAGCGCGCTGGGCGCGTCCATTCGCGGCGCGCCGGGCGGGGGGGGAATCCGGGATGTGGTTGGTGAGAGCTCGCAGTGCTTCCCAGTCTCTGGGAACAGGGAGTCTCGTGAGGAAGTGGAGGGACAGGACGAGGAGTTACGGGTGCAAATAGAGAGGAAAGTTAGGTCAGCTGTTGGGAGGTGGCCCCGGGAGGCCGTGCATGCCCCAGCCCTGGCAGTGTTCAAAGGCTGGATAAGGCCTTAGCAACCTGGTCTCCCCCTTCCCTTATACCCCGTGGTACAGCCCGCTTTCCCCCCCCTCCCCTCGTGCATTGGTACGGCCCGGGGGGCGGCTCGCCCTGCCCTGAGCCGGCACCGAGCGCCCCCAGCCCCGCCTTGGTACGGCCCGGTCCCCCCCGCCGCTCCCGCGCACTTGGACCGGCCCTCCGCCCGCACGTGCACGCGGAGGGTTCCACGGCGGCGGCGTCCCCCGACCCCCCCCCCCCAGGGCACGGCCGCAGT
>JAWWEW010000060.1:4312442-4328750 GCA_035583185.1 Anabacerthia variegaticeps
GCCCCGCCGGCAGCCCCGAGGCGGAGGGGCCCGCGGGGCCGCCAGCGGGGCCCAGCCGGCTCCCCCCGCGGCCTCCGCCGCCGCCTCAGGCACGGGGGGCTCCGGCGGAGCGCCCGCCCCGCTGCTGTCCGGCGGCGCCGCCAAGATGGAGCCCGAGAACAAGTACCTGCCCGAGCTGATGGCCGAGAAGGACAGCCTGGACCCGTCCTTCACGCACGCCATGCAGCTCCTCACCGCAGGTACCGGCGCCGCGGGGGGTTAAAATAACGTAGAATTGGGTGTTTCCCGTGTTTAATACCAGTTTCATTCAGCACGGGGAGAAACAACGCGGGTTGTGTATTGGCGCTTATATTACATGATGTTGCATTGCTCTACGTGGTATTGCATTATGTTATATTACATTACGCTATATTATGCTATATTACAGTACGCTATATTACATTATGCTCTGTTACATTATGCTTTATTCCATTATATTATGTTTGTGGTGGTGTAGCCCCAGCCAGGCACAGCGAGAATTGTAAAGACAACCCCCTGAGTTAAGAACCGTTCACTGGCTGGGATAAAATGTGCGAATAGTGCTAAATGTGCTAATAATAATGATAGTTGTGACGGTAAGGAGAGGGAGAGGGGGCAGAGCTGGTGCCCAGTCGCTCACCACCCATTGATCACCAGCATCGGCCCCTTCCAGGTGATTCTCCCAGTCTAAATACTGGGAATGACGGTCCATGGGTGGAATATCCCCTTGGGCAGTTCGGGTCACCTGTCCTGGCCACGCTCCCCGCGGTTTTTGGTGCAGCTCCTCAGTGGCAGAGCAGGAGACACTGAGAAACCTTGGGTTAAATGATGCTCCGGAACAGCCAGAGCATCGGGGTGGTAGCGATGTAATTCTCACCTAAATCCCAAAATTCTCGTATCGATCTCATGCAAGCAGCACAATTGCAGCTGCTGAGAAGAAAAGGAGCTCTGTGCCAGCCGAAATCAGGGCAGCCCTTTGATCCCTGGGGAGAGAGGGACCAGAAAGGGCCATAAAACCCGGGGGTTCCTGCGGAGCGGCTGCTCCAAGCCCGAGGAGCCGCGATTTGCCCTCTCGGTGGTTTTTTTTCCCTTCTGGAAATCTGTGCTGGAGCTTTTTTCTTCCCTGAGGAGGGCCTGGAAATGGCAGTCTTTGTTCTGTGCCCAGACGAGCCTTTCTCCTTCCCCATCCTGCTGTCCAATCGCCTGGCAGCTCGGATTTCCCTGGATCTCCCCGGGCACCGCCTTCGGGGCCTCGGGCCAGCCCATGGAGCTGCCTCCAGACCCCCGAGGCAGCTGAAAAATGGGAAAGAGTTAAAAAATCTGCCACCACTCGCTGCTTTACGTGCCCAGTGGGGAGCTGGGAGGCACCCAGGGCAAGGATCTGCTGGGATTTAGTCTCCACACTCGGCTCTCTGCTGCTTATCATCCTGCTTTTAAATTAATTTTTTATTTTTTTTAAGGTTTAAGGATGTGTAGTCTTGGTGCAGAGCTGGAGGTTTTCTTAGCTCCTTTCAGGCAGGGGATAGATAATTCTTAGGAATCGCTGTGTCCCACTGTGCAAACAGGGGAGATCGTCACGGGGAACTCGGCATCAGCCGCCAGCATCTCCATCTAAATAAATTAGTTTTATAATCCGATTTTCCATCAGTTTAATGGTTTTGATTAATAAAACCCTCGAGCCAGCTGATGCTCAGTGGTGAAGCCTTCCAGAGGAAATCCAAGGAGTTTGGTAATTCCCACACAAAGAGCAGCATCCTCAGCCCACAAGGAAGAGCCCCGCTCACTTGAGTGGTGTAACAAGGATTTATGAGGGTAGGGGTTTTTTTTTGCCATTAATTTAAAAATTGCTGATAGCAGACTGCAGCTTGGTGAGCCTTAAAACTGGAACAGCTCCAGATGGTTCGTGCTTGCTTTGGAGATTTTAAAAAAAATCACTGTCCTTTGGGAGCATTCGCTGTTAGTCCCCATTCAGGGTGATCTGAGCAGGAAAACCAGGAGAAAGAATTCGAGGTAAAATGGTGGGGTTAGGTGGGTTTAGGTCAGTCTTTTTGCCTGGGTGACCCCAAAGTGCTCTGGATTGCTTGGAATTTCCTACTGCTGTGGCACCCTTTGGGGATGTTGTGTTGGAGAGGCTGCTGTGCTTTGGAATCTCGGTCTGGGCCAGAGCTGTAACACACACAGAGCCAGCACAGCTCCAGCAAAATGACTTCCAGACACAGAGCTGCCTGATCTCCAGTGTCAGCAGAATTCCTCTTCCAGCCTTTTTGCAGGAGTGGAGGTTGCTTGGCCTCCCTGTCTCTGGAAGGGGGCCCTGCAGGAATTCTGCATTCAGTCTAAGACTCCCTTAAAAACGGTGTTAAAGTTGTCCGAAATACTGTTGTGGTTCTGAAGCTGCCCAGCATTTCTAGAGGAAATTGCCTTTATTTAGGGCCTCTCAGTGCTGTGATTAACATTGATTCCTGGCCCACGTGCTATGTGATGAAAAGGCATAAAGTGGCTACATTTTCTTACCCAGCACCCTGGACAGACACTGAAAACTGGGATTTCTTGCACCTTGGATTGTGATCCATGTTTTACTCCTGGGATTTGGGGTCTGTGTGACCTCCCTCTTCCACAGGAACAAGAAAAGCCTTTTCCTCCCTTGGATTGATGCTGTGAAGGGCACATTGCTCTCTGCTTCCCTGCTTTGGGAAGACAGGAGACATCCACCTTTATGTCAGCCAGGAGTAGGTTTTGGGTTTTTTCAAACTCTTTTGATAATTTCAGCTATTTTTATTTCATGGAGAAACTCCAGGTGAAAAGAGCTGGTCACCTCTGAGCTCCCTCAGCTGCAGGTGGATATGTGAGCTGTGCCTTTCCACCACATCTCCTTGGTGCCCCTGTTAAAACAGCCCTTTCTATTCCCAAAAATGTGGAGGGGTCAGGAGGGATGGGGATGGGTGGTGAGGGGTGGATTCAGAGCGTGGAGCAATTGGAGTTAAAGCAACATATGGCAAAGCAGAGAGCAGCTGGAGGTGTTGGGAGACTCCTGGACAGGATTCCTTGCTGACTGTGCAGGTTCTCCTGCCAGATTCAGTCTGTGCATTCCTAGGAAGGGGAAAGGAAAAAGGGAAAGTCTGATGGATGGGTGGTGACTCACCAAGGCACAGGGACTGGGGGGAGCTGGAGCACAGGGTGATGAGGAGCCGTGCCCAAAGCCTGTTTCACATGAGTTCAGGCTGTGCTGAAATGGAGATTATCTCAGTTTCTGTGTTTCCCAGTGTGAATCCTCCCCCCAGAGGAGCTGGCACTGCCACCTGGAATTGTCCCCAGATGTCTCAGACCACGATCATTTCACTGCTGCACTTTTCAATGTATATATTGCTAAAGCATGTCAGTGTTCCCCTCTGCCGTCACTGCAGTGGCTCTTCCTCCTCCCGCTGCTGTCCCAGGAGCCTCTCCCACCTGGGCCACATCTCTCAGCTCACCTTTCTCTTCTGCCTCCTGCTCATGGCACTTTCTGTCCCCTCCCTTCCCAGCAAAGGCCCAAAGGAGAGCTGTCTGCCCAGGAATCCCAGCTGGAATTCCCAGGAATACAGGCTGGAGGGTGGGATGGGTATTTCAGGGGGGAAAATGGTGGGATTAGGGTTGGTAGCTTCCATTACTGACAGAGTCCATTGAGGGGCAGGGCCCTGCTTCCCCTCCTGTGGAATCAAACCAAGGAAGGAGAGGTGGGTCTCCCTTTCTTCCTGAGGCTTCTACCCCCACACTCTCAGGTTTTTGGTGGGTTTTTTTGGAGCGTGGGGTCAGCATTATTGTACTGTTAAGAACACTCTCTCAGTATTATGAATAAAGAGAATGTGCCTCTGCTGACAGAGCACAGCTATGCTGCAGGACAACATTTCCCAGGGTTTTCTGCTAAGGAAGAGCTTGGGCTTAGCTGAGGAGCAGTTGCTGGGGATCACTGTGGCCCCTTGTTACCAACCCCCTTTACCTGCCCCTAGGAGTCCTGCTGAGCCAATGCAATCCCTGCCCCACGGGAAGCCTGGGAAGCAGTGCCAGCCCTGCCGCCAGCCCGCTGACATGCCCCGTGGCAAGCAGGTAACCTTCTGCTGCTCCTCTGAAATCCCCCTGCCCAGGGCCCTGGCCCTCCACACAGCCCTGAGCTTCTCCTCTCTAGCAGTGAGAGCTCTGACAGCTCCAGTTCACTCAGCACCTCGTGCTGGGGGTCCCTTCCAGCTGGAGATACCCTGGGATAGGGTGTGTTATGGAGCCAGATAGCGCTGGAATGTGGAGCAGTGGGACACGTCACCAGTGGCATGGTTTGAGTCCTTCCTCACCCCTGTTCCCAGAGCCAGGAGTTGTTCTGGGGATGTGAAGGGGACTGCTGGGTCACCCACACTGCCACAATTGCACAACCTGGACAACTTGGAGTTATCCCACAGTGCAGGGCTCTTCCCTCTCCTACACTTCATTTCAAGACGTGGATCTGATGCTGCTTATTTTTTTAGCATTTTTTAATCTTTTTGTTAATTAGTCATTGCCCTCGCAGACCAGTTCCCAGATGTCACTGCTGCTTTTGCAGGATGGGTTTTGCTGTGTATGGTTTGGAACTCCATCCCACATCCCCTCAGGCTGCGGCATTCCTTCACTCAGGCCACCTCAGTGGGTTTTTAAGACTCACAGCAGACAATTAAAAATCAAAATCCTATTTTTGAAAGACAAAAAATGTGTAGTTGCATTGCCTGAATCGAGTTAAGATCTTCTGACACTCAGTTTTATGGCTGCACAGCTGAGGGTTTAAAAACCCACGAGATGCCTCTGGGTGGTTCAATTTCCATCCAGAAAGTTTTAGGGTGTTTTTATTCGTGCTGTGCCTGTAGCAAACACTTCTTGTTTATATGCAGATGCAGTTTCAGAAATTCACTTACTGGTTTTGGGAAACCTAATTATTTAAGAAGTAACCACATTGCTTTGTGGGGTTTTAAGTTATCCCTCACCAGGGATAAGGCCACCAGTGCAACCTTGGGTTTCCAAATCTTGATTCTCTGATCTGTTCTTACAACCTAAATTAAAACAAACTACACAAAACCAATCAAGGCAGCTCTTTGTGTTACTTTATACATTTGACAGTGCGTGAACTTGAGGGCTTTTTTACTTTTGCATTTTATCTTCAGAAAATCACTTCTTTTTAAAGCAAAAATCAAGAGATCTTTTTCCAAGCAATTTGATCCAGTGATTTTTATATTTTTTTTAAAGTAAGGAGTCATGGTAACACTTTTGTAAGGGAGCCAAGGTGCTGTTGCAAGTAGAAATACAAAATTGAGGCATTTTGTCATAATTCTGTGTTGTGGTTTGAGCCCAGTTGGCAACCAATCCCCACCCATCCCTCAGTCACCCCCTGCCCCGCTGGGATGGGGGAGAGAAGTCGGAGGGTGGGAGTGAGAAAAAGTGGGTTGAGACAAACATTTTAATGAGTAAAGCAAAGCAAAACCAAGGAGTTTTTTCCCCACTTCCCATGGTTGGGAAAGCAGGGCTCCATCATCACACCCAGCCATGACTTCCCCATCCTTCTCCTCCCCCAGCTTTATCCCCTGAACATCACACCACATGGTCTGCAATATGAACTGTCCCACAATCTCCAGGTTCTGTATTTACATCCCTAAACTAAACCCCAGTTTATATGACTGGGTCCATAACCAAAATATTAAAATACTGATTATTTTCTGATCTCCTTGTAAGGGTTGGGTTGTTTTAGTTGGTTGCACCACTTGGAAGTTGGTTCTGAGGGTGTGTTTGCCTGTTGAGGAGGGTGGTGGCAACCCATTGTTCCTGTTTGGATGACACGAGGATATTCCTCTCTGGATAACATGTCAAGAGTCTGATGTAGAATCCCTCAGGTTGGAAAACACCTCCAAGGTCACCAAGTCCACGTGTGGAGCTTCTGAAACTGTAAATGTGACCCTTTGGTCTAAAGCAGAGAGTTTGGCAGGCACAGAAGTCACAGGAAATGCACAGTGTTGCAGCTGCACTGGGGAAATTCTGGTCATGACTAAGCAGGTGTCGGGTTTGTTTCGCAGCTCAGTTCCAGTTCTGTGCAGAATCCTCTGAAGTGCCTCTTTCCCCTGAGATGTGAGAAGTACTTAAAGCACTCTGGACTCAGAAAATGTATTTATGGTCCTTGGGTTTGCTGGGGAAATGGCACAATTTAACTTTGAAGGATGGGTCGTGCTCCTGAGAAACATAATTTGGGATGGATTTGGATGTGACCGGTTTGGGGGTTTTGTTGTTGGACCAAAGAGTTCATAATGGTTCATCAGTAATTTGGGATTGTTGGATTGGCTCCACATTTGGGGCAACTTCTCATTTAGTTGCTGGCCTTTAAATAAAAATTCTAGGTGACTGGACATGTCTGGAAAGGACAAGCCAGGCAGCTCTGGGCTGTGTTCTGCTGGGAAATGCTGGGTGTTATCCCTGTCCTAGGAAAGCTAATGACTGAGAAATGCCTGCCTGGAAGAGGATCTTGAATCTTCTCCATGTGGGTCATGTCCTGCCATCTCTCAGTGAAAGGTTAATTTCTAGGCAGGCTTGAGAAGGTGTTTGTACCAGTTCCTAATTGACCTCCCTTAATGACCTACTTCCAGCAGGTTATTGGGATGTGTCCCAGATCCCCTCAGGCTGCAACATCCCTTTCCTTCAGTCAGGCCACAGTGGGCTTTTAAAACTCTGTAATTCACAGCAGACAATTGAAAAAATCTTATTTTGAAAGACAAAAAATGTGTCGTTTTCATTGCCTGAATTAAGAACTTCTGACACTCACTCTCCTGGCTGCATAGCTGAGGGTTTAAAAACCCAGTTAGGGATTATTTGTGTGATTAAGGTGAATTCATTTAATGAAATGAAGCTGGGGGAGTTTTCTGAACCAGACCACACTCTGTGTCACACTCTGGGCTGGTGTTTATTAGGAATGTTTTCAGCTCAACTGAAATGCATCATGTCAGGATGTGTTGACACCACTAATTAAATTATGGATTTAAACCAGCTTGGCTTCGATGATAAAAACTTGCCTCGTTTGCTGATTGCTGCTGCATTATAGCAAATATATGTAGTTTTAGTGTGAGTTGGGCTGGCCTTCATCCCTGCTGTTCTTCCTTATTCTTGTTCATTATCCCATTTTTGGCCTCTGGAATGCCAGGGTGTGAAGGGAGGAAGAGCCCAGCCCTAAAGAAATGGCCTGTCCATGTTCCATGAACACAGTTCCAAGTGCTGATCCATTCACAGAGGAGGAGGGTGGTGTGTCCTGTCCTAACTCCAGCTCTGAACTGATGCTTGTTTGAGGAATATAAGCAGCCCTATTTTTATCTTGTTTAGAAATTGAAAAAATTCAGAAGGGTGAAACAACAAAGAAGGATGAGGAAGAGAACTACCTGGATTTATTTTCCCACAAGAATATGAAACTGAAAGAACGAGTTCTGATACCTGTCAAACAGTACCCCAAGGTGAGGGCCAGAAAATAGCTACTGAATCTCTGTGATTTGCTTATTTTCTGTGGATTTTATGGCTGACTGAGAGGCAGTGGCTGTCAAAGTGTCAGCAGGAGTTAATACACTGTTCCACTGTCACTGTGGAATTTTTCCTGTGCAGGCTTGCAGGATCTTATTTCTAATATATTGCATTTCTAGAATGTCTTGGGATAAAGCTAAATGGTGATGCATAGCTGGGATATGGTATTGCTGGAATAGACACTTCAGGGGCAGAGCTTTGTGTTTTACAGTTAAAAACTCATTTAACTCATTAAGACTCGCTGCCTGTAAAACTGCTGCAGTGTAGCTGTTACAATTAAACTCTTGAGGGGAGTTAATTGAGCTTGATTTTTCTGCTGGAGTGTTTTTTTTCCTGAAAAGAATGTTTTGAAATTTAAATTGTTTGGTCTGTTTCTTGGTGAGGTGAGGAGCAAATGGAGTGACTGATTTTTTTTTGTGTGTGTCAGCCAACCTGACATTCAGAAAAGCTTTTGTTAAAGCTACTGGACCCTGGAGCTAATTTGTTTCCTTTTTTTAATTCATTTACAGTTCAACTTTGTTGGAAAGATTTTGGGACCTCAAGGCAACACCATTAAGAGACTTCAGGAAGAAACTGGTGCTAAGATTTCTGTGCTGGGGAAGGGTTCAATGAGAGATAAAGCCAAGGTAAGGGCATTACC
This sequence comes from Anabacerthia variegaticeps, assembly GCA_035583185.1. Lineage (NCBI taxonomy): Eukaryota > Metazoa > Chordata > Aves > Passeriformes > Furnariidae > Anabacerthia > Anabacerthia variegaticeps. The sequence goes on from JAWWEW010000060.1 coordinate 4,320,643, forward strand.
TTGAGACACAGAATTCCTTTCACATTACTGTGAGCAGCAGTGGCTCTCAAAGCATTTTCTAAAAGATTAAACCATTCTAATCCAAAAGCAAGGCAATAGGAATTGTTCTGTGCATATTGGGAGCAATTGGATTGGGGCTGAAGTGTGATGTTTGTTTTCTTTATGAGCAGGACCTATAAACCAGACATCCTGTGGTCCCCTGTACCCTTGGTTGCAGAGATGGCTTATGTGAAAGATGAAATACCAAGTTTATAAAATCAGAATTAATCCCAGCTGCTCCCTGAAGAGTCATTCACTAAAGGAATATGTTTCCCCTCCATAAAAAAATGAAATCCTGTATCTAGCTGTTCTCTCTGAAGTCCTTGAATCCTCATGGTTCATTGAAGATGTTGGAGCAGTATGTTCCTGGTAATCTTTAGTGAATCACAAAGTGCCAGGAGGTGTTTTTATAGCAGGAAAAAAAATGAAAAGAATGTTTTTTTCTTCCTGCTTATTCCCAAAACTGAGCTAAGAGTCAACAGAGCTGTAACTTAATTCAGGTTTTACTCGAGCAGTATGAAAAGCTTTTACACTTCCAGCTTGTCTGTGGCTTCTTAAATAACTGAATAACACTCTGAATGACAGAGATATCTCAGAGCTGAGTTAGAGAATCCTGCTCGAGGCAGCAGAGCTTTGTGAGATGGTAAAGAGCACCTTGGCAGGAAGGTGGTGTAGGAGAGGAAGAACACTGCTTGGATATAAATCTGCTGGGGTAAGAAACTGGCTGGGATCAATTAAAAATATTGCCATCAGCAAAAATAAGTCACCTGAGGAGGCAACTGGAGAAAGGTGTAGATTGTATAAAACCATGTTCCAATCCCCAAATCTGTTTGCATGACCTGTGTCCAGATGCTTTTACAGACATTTCCTGTTAAGGCTTAGAGAAGAGGTCAAAGGAAGATGGTTCCCCTGGGTGTTAATCACGCTTGGGATCTCTGGTGTGCTCTGTTTCAGGAGGAGGAGCTGCGCAAAGGGGGAGACCCCAAATACGCTCACCTAAACATGGATTTGCATGTCTTCATTGAAGTGTTTGGGCCCCCCTGTGAGGCCTATGCCCTGATGGCTCATGCCATGGAGGAGGTCAAGAAATTCCTTGTTCCAGTATGTATATGCTGACACTTTTGTTTTTGGGGGAGCTGGATGGGTGGGCAGTCTGGCTCAGGATGGGTATGGTTTGCCCAGTGGACTCTCAGACTGCAGGGACTGGGGTAGCTGAGGGAATCTGGAATACTGAGTGTGTGTGGCAGCTTCAGATAACCCTGCATGAAGATGTTTATTATTCCCCTAACCACGATTAGAATGACAGAAAAGACACAGGCACAGAGGACTTGGAGAAGGTATTTCCATCCCAGCACGAGCTGGGGGTGCTGGGGATGGGCAGCTTGTCCAGCTCCACAAGCCAGTTTTAGTGGGTGAATGAGTTTAGTCTTGCCTGGCATGGAAGAGAGTTCTTAGATGGGTTTCTCTGACCTGGACCTGTAGAAATCCAGCTGGAAAACCTCATTGTCAGGTCAGAAACTTAAATACAGTGGTGTGAGGATGGGGAGGGTGAGCCCAGTCAGCTCAGGCCTTGTATTCAATGCTGTGACTGTTTTCTGAGACCTGTTAAACCAACATTTCTACAGCTTTGAATGTGGATTATGTGAAGGAACCTCTTTTTGCAAACCAGACTTTTATACAGGTGCCACTTGTCACCTGCTTGGGGATGTTTTTTACTGGTGAACTTTCTAAGACCTGTGTGGTCAAACAGTTTTAAGCCAATGTGTGACAGGACTGGGCTGGAGTGTTGCCTCCAAGGATGGCAGAGCTTGAAGGAGTCTCTCACTTGTTTTAAATAGTGTTGCTCACTAAATTAGGTGGAAAAAATGGGAAAGACTCATTCAGTGCTCCTGCTCAGCCTGTAACTCAGAGACCTGGCAGGTAGAGGGGTTAATGTACCCTGTCACTGCTCCACAGGTGAGCCTGGAGAGCCTGGAAGTTCTTCCTGAAGAACCAGAGGCAGGTGGAACCTCAGAGGAGTGGGGAGTGTGGAAAGGCACATGGATGGTGTGTGATTTCCTGAGCCTGACACAGGGAAGGAGGAGAGACTGTGATGAGAAGTGTCTTTGAAGGAAAGAGGTCATGGTCAAGGAGCCCCTGGGATGTGCAGGACTGCCAAAGCAGCCTTGCTATTTAAAGTGTCTTCACTGTCCCTGCCTTCAATCCATGTGTTAAACTTGGGAAAATTGACAGGGAAGTGACTGTGGAAGCCAACAGGGCTGGGAAGACACATCTGGGAGGAGACTCCTCACTTTGTGGTCTTGCCATGGCACTGGGAAGACCCTGGGTTTGAGGCTCATGTCCTGGCTTCCAAGGGTCACTAGGGCTCTGTGCTCATTCCTGGTGCTGCATCCCCTCAGATTCTCCTCCTCCTGTGCCAGAAACCTCCAAGGAATATGGAAGGGATTACAGATCTTTGGCTTTTTAATTCCAGCTAAATGTGTATTAGATACTCACCGTGACTGACGTAAGATTGCTGTGGAGAAGTGACCACCAGTGAGCTCTGGGATAGTTCTGGGATCCCCAGCAAACTGTTGTCTGGAACTGACTCTCCCCTTTTCAGGATATGATGGATGATATCTGCCAGGAGCAGTTCCTGGAGCTCTCCTACCTGAACGGTGTTCCCGAGCCAAATCGTGGCCGAGGAGTCCCCGGGCGGGGAAGGGGAGCAGCTCCACCACCACCTCCACCCGTTCCCAGGTACCTTCCCAAAGCACACACCTGGAAATGCTGCCTTTTGCTCAGAGTTTTCCTGTCAGAGGAGGTTAAACTGCTTGTTCTTGCACATCAGCTGTCGGGCTCGACCTTGGATTTTGGCCAAGGCTTTCCAGCCTTGTGTTGCAGGCTTGCCTGGAGCACGCTGCTGTCTGATGTTTTGCATGTTTGGAGATGTAATCTAACACAGTGGGTGTTTTCTGTGTTATTTTCGAGGTGTGTAATCAATGGTTTTATAAAGTAACCTTTCAAAAATTGGCCTGTGAAACCATGTGTAAGCAGATGTTGTGCAGCCTTCAGCAGAACAAACATTTTCAGTTCAGGCTGGCACCGTTTGAGAGCTCTAGGATGGCATCATTCTGTCAGTGCTGTCGAGGCTTTGGGATAAATTGGCAATAAAACTGTTACTATAGTTCTTACTTCACTCCCTCTTTCATGGGGTAGTGTCTTTCCTTCTGCCTGTGTAGCCCCGACGTGTCCCTCCTCATCTCATCACTGATCTGGAGGTCTGGAAGCCATCCCAGGTCAGTGAACTCTGAGAAATCACCTGCCCAAAGTCCTGTATCCCCTTTATTTCTCTGTCTGTACATCTAATGCAGTAGAATTCTCATCTCAAGGGAAGTTTTGGTAAATCCTGCAAGGCAACCACATTAATTCTTGTGCTGATAAGGAATTCGTGGCTTAGTTGGTAGTTCAGGAGCTGCTGCTGGAAGAAGCACCCACAGGAGCTGTTCACACCCCTTTTCCTCTCCTTCCAGGGGCCGTGGGGTTGGTCCCCCTCCTCCTCCTCCTCGGGGGGCCCTGGTACGAGGAGCCCCAGTGCGAGGGGCCATTGCTCGGGGGGGCACCATAGCCCGGGGGGTGCCCCCTCCCCCAGCAGTCCGGGGGGCTCCTGCCCCCCGAGCACGGGCAGCTGGGCTCCAGAGGATACCCCTCCCTCCTCCTCCTGCGCCAGAAGCCTACGAGGAATACGTAAGGAATTCCATGTTTTGGGGGGTTAATTCTCAGCTAAATGTGTATTAGACATTCTGTGTCACTGACACGAGATAGCTGTGGAGAAGTGACCACCAGTGGCCACTGGATTTGGGCTGGGATCCTCAGCGAGTACTGGGGTGGGGCTGGGATCCCCAGTGACCCCTGGGATGGGGCTGGGATCCCCAGTGACCCCTGGGATGGGACTGGGATCCTCAGCGAGTACTGGGGTGGGGCTGGGATCCCCAGTGACCCCTGGGATGGGACTGGGATCCCCAGTGACCCCTGGGATGGGGCTGGGATCCCCAGTGACCCCTGGGATGGGACTGGGATCCTCAGCGAGTACTGGGGTGGGCCTGGGATCCCCAGTGACCCCTGGGGTGGGACTGGGATCCCCAGTAGCCACTGGAATGGGGCTGGAATCCCCAGTGACCCCTGGAGTGGGACTGGGATCCCCAATAACCACTGGGATGGGGCTGGGTGACCTTCTCTGCCTCTTGAATCCTCAGAGAAGGGAACTGCAAGTGTCCTCAATCCAGAGTAAGGGGTTTTTTTATAAATGTGTCCCCAAGAACTGAAGTTTTCCATGGCTGTCAGTGCATAGTATGAAAAACTACATAGAAGATTGTTGTGGTTTACACAACATTCTCTTTTTGGAGAATTCTTTAAGCAAGAAGCATCCAAGACTTCTCCCATCCACTAAAATCCTTAAAACAAATATGTGAATGAACAGAGTGATGTTTCAAGTCATATAACTCAGCACCACCCTCCTGCCAAGCTTATCTTGGCTCTTGGTGTTCCAAAAGAAAAACAAGACAATTTGTTTTGATGCCCAACAGCATTTTGGGGTATCATCACAATTACTGAAGTGTCTGAAAGGTCTGTTTCTCTTCTCAGTAAAGTGTTTTTTCACTGAAACCAATCGTAAGTTCAGAGGTTGGGGTTTGTCTGCCTGGAGATCTGTGGGTTAGATAACACAGAATCACAGAATATCCTGAGCTGGAAGAGATCCTCAAGGACCATCCAGTCCAACTCCTGGCCCTGCACAGACACCTCAACAATCCCATCCTGTCCCATTATCCAAACCCTCCTGGAGCTCTGGCAGCCTTGGGGCTGTGCCCACTGCCCTGGGGAGCCTGCTCGGTGCCCACCACCCTCTGGGGGAAGAGCCTTTTCCTAATACCACAGTTACAGGTCTCCTGGCACAGGGATTTGTCCCTCAGATGAACTGCAGCCTTGGCCATGAATTATAAATATGAGTATGATTCATTCCTCCCGAGCCACGGGGTCCCAGCTACGCCTGTCATGGCTGAGCCACTTCCCTGTGGCAGGGAAGGATTTCCAGACCCTTCTGGAAGTTGCTGTGGCCTGGATTCAGTCCTGCCATCCCTGCTGGCTGGGAATTAACCCTTGGTCCTTCCATTAACACGTTTGTGTCACGATCCATTGCAGGGCTACGACGACACGTACGCAGACCAGAGCTACGAGGGGTATGAGGGCTACTACAGCCAGGGCCAAGGGTGAGTTGGCTTCTCTGCCCCTGAGGAAATAGTGCATGACCTTTATTCCATTTTTTTCCATTTTAAAGGAATGAGAACACTCATTTCTGGGTCTGAGCTGTAGAGAAGGTGCCCTGTCCTGCTGGAAGCCAGGAGTGCCTGGGAAATGACATGAACAGTCCTGGGCATCTTTGCTTGTCCGGTGTTTGTGCAAGTTGTGTCGGTCTGAGAATGTGATTTCACTGTGTGTAACCACCTAATTACTCTTCCAGGGACACAGAATACTATGATTATGGACATGGGGAGGCACAGGAAACCTATGAAGCTTATGGTATGTCTGGGAATACTGTTCTTTTCACAGGGAAGGGGCTGCACGTGTTTGGGAATTGCCTGTGGTCAACCAGCTGTTTTCCAGTGTCACTCCAGGGTCTGAACAAAAACTAAGGAGGACCTCAAGTAGTTTTCATGGTAGAATATTTATATCCAGGTCTGAACAACCAGAGACATTCTGTGGGTTTAGCTCCTTATGAAACTTGATTGTCTCAAAGATGACACTTTAAAAAAAGCCTGTTTTTTAACTATGGGAGTGTCTTAATTTCCTCATAGCTTTAGAATATTTTAAGAGGTCTGGATTTCCACCCACAGCACTAGTGCTGCAGTCTGGTCTTCATGGGCTGTATTTTATATGGTTCCATCTGCTTCCTTATCCTCAAAAACCCGCTGCCTGATCCTGACTCTCTGCTATACATTTGCTTGGAAAATGGATTTGTATGTCACATAAAGGCCTCTCTTTGGAATAATTGTGCACAATGTGACTTGCAAGTAGTCTATGAAGTTTAGTTAATTTGAATTATGTAAAAGTACTGGCTTAGGCTGGGCTGAACCAAACTTGTGGCTGAACCCCAAGGGACAGCTAAGGCCCACCAGCCACCCACTCACCCCTTACTCCTGGGATGGGGGGAGAGAATTGGAAGGATAAAAGTGAGTCAGATGGGCTGACATAAAGACAGTTCAATGGGAAAAACAAAGTGAAACAAGGAATTAATTCCTTGCTTCCTTGGGAAGACAAACACCATCACTCCAAAAGTTCTCCTGTCAGCTGTGGCTGCATTTCTTTTTTAAGCCAGTTCCTATATCCAGGCTTGGAATGGCAGCTGCATGTGGCAATGAGTAAGAAACATTTTCCTCTCTCTCTGAACAAGCCTTTGCTGCTTTGGGCTGGGGCAGAGTTAATTTTCCTCGCAGAGCCTGCTCTGGGGCTCTGTTTGGGGTCTGTGCTGAACACAGGGCTGATGATACAGAGATGTTTTGTTGTTGCTGAGCAGAGCTCACACACAGCCAAGGCCTTTCCTGCTCCTTGTGCTGCCACGCTGGCGAGGGGCTGGGGAAGCTGGGAGGGGACCCAGCCAGCACAAACTGACCCCAGCTGACCAGGGGGATATTTCAGACCACATGACATCATAAATTCCCAAAACTACACGGCGAACAGCTTGAAGGCATGGAATTCCATGTGGTTGGAAACAGTCCCTTTCCCAGAGCATCAGCTGAGTGAATGCAGGTAGTGACATTGATGACCAGCTGGAGGGGCTTTCTGGGATCCCTGGGAATGGGAATCCCCTGTGCCCTGTCCTGCCAGTGACAGGGAAGCAGAGTTAACACCCCGTGCCTGCCCGGGGGTGTTCCCTGCTCCGGGTTTAAGTTGTGGGAAGTTCAAACTCAGGTGCCTGAGCAGGGATGTTTTCCAGTCTAAGCTGTGTTTGAGGAGACAGCTGCTCCCAGGAACGTTGGCTCTTTCCTGCCTTCAATGCCTGGGTTTGTTGCCTGTGTTTGTCACGCAGCACAAAGAGCCTTTTGTGCCTCCTGCTTGGTGGGAGAGCAGCGGAGTCGGCCGGGACCGGGAGGCCAAAGTGCTCATTGTACACTTGGCATGAAGTTGCCACAGCTAATCTGTTTATCCACAGTAATTTCCTTTGGTCTCTGCTTTCATGAAAACAGAATTAGAGAAATAAATCACTGAGCCAGGCTGGAGGCAGTTTTGAGAAAATGGGAATGTGCTCCATGGTGGTGGAACAGGCTCAGCTGTCGTGGGACTCTTGATTTCATAAACTGGTGACCCTGGAGAGACTGGCAGGAACACTGGGGTGGATGTTGCAAGCACAAGCCCTAATGAGAGCTGAGTGGGGTATTTGGGGCTGGAGCTGGCTCAGGGACAACAGGGATGTGAACTCCATTTGCTTCACTGGTGGGTCCAGGAATCCTGGAGTGGTTTGGGGTGGGAGGAACCTTAAAGATCATCTCATTCCAACCCCCACCATGGGCAGGGACACCTTTCACCACAGCAGGATTTTGTGTCCAGAAGGGTTTGGGCTCTCCTGTAGGGGTGCTGTGTCCTGCTAGCTGGTGCAGCAATAGCAGGTGGTGTCTGTCTGCTCCCAAAAAGTGTAAATTCCTGGAGGGGCAGGAGCAGCAAGTCACACTTGGAATTGGAAGTTGAGTGGACACGCTGCCCTCATAGAGCAGCTCAGGGACTTCATTGTTTTGGGGGTTATCCAGGAGCTGCTTTGCCCAGTGTCTGGGAAGGAGGGAGGCACTTCTGCAGCTGTCCCTGATGGCCAGACCCTGGAATTGGGAATGCTGGGGATTGGCTTTGGCCCTGCTGGAATTAATTACTCCTGAAAGGCACTGGGTTTGTCCAAGTTGGAGCTGCAGGAGATCCCAGGGATCCTTATGAGGAGACACTGCGGGAGCTGGGGCTGGATAGTCTGGAGAAGGGAGGGCTGAGAGGGGATCTCCTTAATCCATATAAATATCTCATCAATCCACACAAATCTCAGTCCACACAAA
>JAWWEW010000060.1:4328850-4347095 GCA_035583185.1 Anabacerthia variegaticeps
TTCTATAAACCCCGCTTTTCCCTCTTTCTGCTCCCCCAGTGGCCCCCACTGTTCTCCTGGAGCCCCCTTTTGTCCCCCCACATTTCCCTCTTACAGCTCCTATTGCTCTCCAGAGCCCCTCGTGTTCTTTATCCCCACATTTCCCCCCTGGAGCTTTTGTGGCTCCTTCCTGCCCCTCTACAGACCCCAAACCCCCCTGTCTGTGCCCTCCCAGCCTCCAGTGCTCCATCAGAGCTTCCAGGGAGCTCCCAGAGCTCCTGCACCCCCCAAAACTGCACCCCAGGAGCTCCCGGGTGTCCCTCACTGTCCAGCACTAGGAGGATCCCTGAGCTCAGCACTGGCTTTAAAGCTTCTTTAAGAACAGTCTCTAAACCTTCAGCAAATATTTTTTGCTCCACGTGGTGCAAACTGGAACTTGCCGACCAGGGAAGGGACAGTTCAGCAACTGAGCTGACCTGAGTTTCCTCAGAGCTCAGATTTCACTTGTAAATGGGGTTTTATCACCTTCTCCTTTCTCTGGAGTTGTGCAGGTTCTCCTGAGGTTAAACAGGATCCAGGGAAGGTTTGAAAACCTTGGGGTTGGTATTATGGTTTACACTGTGGCAAAAATCGCTGGGAAAGCTAAATTTGGGCTGACATCCCATTGGTCTCAGTGCCATGCAAACATAAAATGCCCTAAAAATGGCTTATTTTTCCCAATTTTAAGGAGCCAGAAAGGAAAAAGCCAGTCTGTGTGCCTCTGTAATTACCTGGGAAAAGGAAAAGTTGTAATCTTCAATCTGAGCACAAAATTGGGCAGAGGGGACCTGGGTAACGTCCCTAATTCCCTGAATCCTTTGGGGGAGTTCTTGAGCATCTCTAGATGTCTCTGCTCTGCCCGTGGAACAGGGATGCTCATTAAATTCCCTCTAAACTGCCTGGGCTTGGGAGAGAGGCAGGAAAAGCTCTGTGGAAGCCTCCACACGTCAGGCCTTGGGCTCTCCATGAATTCTCAGCACCTCAACAAGCTGCTGCCTGTCCCGGGAGCTCTCTGGGTCCTCATCCATAGCCTGGGGACCTGCAGGAGACAGGCAAAGGGCTTGGGAGTTGGATTATCCCGTGGGAACGGGGGTGAAGGGTCGGGGTGGTGACAAACGAGCCTGGATCGATCCCTGATCGCTACTAACTGCCCGATCTGTGCCCACAGTGGTGGGGCCCGGAGCAATCCCGCAGTGAGCAGCTCCCACAGCTCGGGCATGGCCGGGGGACGGCGGGGCCCCAACAGGACGTCCTACTGCCGGAACCCGCTGTGCGAGCCCGGAGCTGCCGGCGGCTCCGCGCACTCCTCGGGCTCCTCCGTCACGGGCGTGCGCTCCCGCACCAGGTACGGACCCCTCCCCGGCCCCACGCACCCCCCCTGCGCCCCCTGGCACCCACCGGGGCTCGGGAGGGATCCCAAAGCCCATCCAACCCCACATCTGCTACATCAGGTTGCTCCAGCCTGGCCTTGGACACTCCCAGGAATAGGGAGTGTCCCATCTGGGGCACTTTCTTCTCTGGGAAATCCATTCCAGCCCCTCAGCACGCTCACAAGGAGGAATTTTTTCCCAGATATGCCATCTAACCCTGCCCTCTGGCAGTTTAAAACCATTCCCACCTCACACTCTGGTTTTCCCCATGGCTCAGCAGTGTCCAGCTGAACTCCACTTTCCACATGTAGCAGTGCCCACACTGCCTGTTATAACTGGGATAGGTGGGTCCTAATTTGCCGGAGACCCTTGAAGTCTTTATCACCCCATGACAGACTCCCAGGAGTGTTCAAAACCCTTTAGTGACCATGGAATTAAAAGTAAAAATAGAGATACATTTTTATCCAAAGCTCAGCTCTGGAATTCAGGTTGTTGCATCCCCTGTGCCCTGAAATGTATGTCAAGTGAGGCATTTTGGGGCAGAGTTCAGCTGGGGCAGGTGATGTTTAGGCTGCAGGGGTTTTGTCAGGATCAAATCCAACTGGTTTCTGTGGCTGAGGTGGAGGAGCAAGGAGAAGTCAAGCACCAGCTCCATAAGCAGGAGGTGCCTTATGAACTCTGCAAAGAAAATGTTAAATCTGTCTTTACACACTCCTAGCTGAGGGCCCTGGGCCAGGAAATTTATAGGGATACAGTTATCCAGACAAGTCATTGCAAGGCCGAAGGTGGAGCAATCCCCCTGTGCTGGGAGAGCACGCACAGGTCCTTATCACAGGTAGGGAATGCACAGCTCCACAGCCCAGCTCATCTCCAAGGAATCCAGGCTTTTTACAAGGGTATGTGGTGATAGAGCCAGGGGGAATGGCTTCCCTCTGCCAGAGGGCAGGGGTAGGTGGGATATTGGGAAGGAGTTCCTCCCTGGGAGGGTGGGCAGGCCCTGGCACAGATTTGCCCAGAGAAGCTGTGGCTGCCCCATCCCTGGAAGTGTCCAAGACCAAGCTGGAAAAACCTGGGCTAGTGGAAGGTGTCCCTGCCTGTGGATGGGCTTTGAGGTCCCTTCCAACCCAAACCATTCCATGACTCCATGGTTTATCAGTCCTGAGAAGCTGAATCTCTTTCAGTTTGGGAATCTGTGCGTTTCAGAGACACGGCTCAGGTTCCTAAGATTTCCCCCTTATTTTAGGCTGTCCATTTAGGCTGTTTTAAACCATGGACTGATCCAGTTGGATCCCCCCAGATCCTGCAGCTGAACTCTGGGACTTGGGTGGTTTCATTTTGGGCTTTTCAATGGGAGTTTGTGCTCTGTAGTTTCTTTGAAACCCACACCCAGATTCCTTTGCCTGTTGTTATTTAGAGATTGCAAATCAGAAGAAATATCTCTGGTGTATCTTAATTCCCTCTGATTAAAGGATCTGTCTGGGATCCTGTGCATGCTCACACAGGAACACACACACCTCTGGCTAAACTTGTTTTTCCTCCTTAGGTGAATAGAAGGTGAAGAATGAACAAGGGCTTGTGTGTAATTGCTCTGTCTTTCATGTTCAAGCACTCTTAGATATGTAAATAGCAACTTGAGGTCTAAAAGCTTCCAATTAATTAAGAGAGCCACTGGTTGTCCCTTGAGTAGCACAACACAACCCTGGATTTGAACCTGACTCAACACAGGGGATTTAATATCAAATGACCTGGTGCTGCAGGCTGGCCTGGTTCCAAATATTGCTTTCTCTGGGCAAACTCCTGCTCACATCTGCCTGCAAGAGTCATCCTGGACGTGTCTGGGGTACTGACACTTCTGGTGTGTGGCAGCCACTGGTTGTTTCCTTGGGTTTCTCAGTCACTTACTAGACCACTGTATGGGTGGGCAGGAGGACAGTGCAGTGCTCATTCCTGACTCTTGGCTTCCCTTGGCAGGAGTGGCTCAGGTACAGGCCTTTCCAGCCCCCCTTTGGCAGCACAGACAGTGGTCCCCCTGCGGCACTGTAAGATCCCAGAGCTGCCCGTGGAGAGGAGTGTCCTGTTTGAGCTCCAGCTCTTCTTCTGCCACCTCGTCGCTCTCTTTGTCCACTACATCAACATCTACAAGACAGTGTGGTGGTACCCACCCTCCCATCCCCCCTCCCACACGTCATTGGTAAGCACCAGAGGACAGATGATGCTCTCAGTTTGTCCCTTGGATCACTAGACATAAAGTTTTATGTATATAAAGATATATATGTTTGATGAAAACTACACCTGACTCTTCAGCCCTTTGGGGTTGCTCCTGCAACTCTTATTTTGCCAAATTTTGGGCACTGGCTGCCTGCTTGGCATTCTCTCTCTGATCTTAGAACAGAGTCCAACAAGAATGGAATGATTTGGGAGCTTCCCTGTTGAATGTGGGTTTGTGCTGCCTCATGGAAATGGAATCATTTTGGTTTTGTCTCCACAGAACTTTCATCTTATTGACTTCAACGTGCTGACGGTGACAACCATCGTCCTGGCACGGCGGCTCATCGGTGCTATTGTGAAGGAGGTAAAGTCCCCAGGCACATCTCAGAGCTGCTCCTTCAGGGCAATTGCAAAGCTTTGTGTCCCTTCTGCAGTTCCAAACTCCTCTGTCCTTTCCTAAAGAGCTTTGTGATATGGCCAAGTCAGAATCCTAGGCATGGTTTGTAATGGGAGGAGCAAAGAACAGAACTGAGACCCCAAACCCCCTCTTCTGACCCTCTGTCCTTCTGGGATTGTCTCTGAATTACTGTCTCAACTAGACCATAGTGATTCTGCTTCCCTCCTCCTATTTGGCTCTTTTCCTGTTCTCTCCGTCTCTCCATCTTTCCCCAAGGAAAAGGCAGTGAGGTGTCTGCTCACTGTGGAAGCATCCTGTGGTGAGCAGGGCCAGGAGAGTGGGCTGGTCACATCTTAACTACCAGACCTTAACAAGGAACTCTGAGAGCTCTCCTCACTCCAACCTGAGGAATGAGGCTCAGATTCCAGAGATTTTGGAGAATCCACATTCCACAGAAGGCCTCCCCGTCCTGGTGTCACTCAGCCTTTCACTGGTGCTTCCTTCATGCCTGTGGAGTTGATTCACAGATTGAGTTTGCTCCCTGTAGGAAGAGGGAATGAGCCTCCCCCGCGCCCAGCTCTCTCCTCTCTCCCACAGGCTTCCCAGAGTGGCAAAGTGTCCCTGCCATACTCCGTGTTCCTGGTGGTCACTCGGTTTGCCGTCCTCACCGGCACGGGCTGGAGCTTGTGCCGATCCATCATCCACCTTTTCCGAACCTACTCCTTCCTCAACCTCCTGTTCCTGTGCTACCCGTGAGTATCCCTGTGCCACAGCTTGGGGATCTCTCATGGGCACTGTTGTGATGAAGCCTCAAAAAGTGCTCAGCTACCTGGTCACAGAGTTTACTCTGCACCTTTCCCTCTTGCTGTGTCACGTTCCTTGCTGGCAGGGCACATCTTTAGCATTTCCCTGTATTTCAGCTCTGTGTGAGCCCTGATTATTAGACTGCTTGTGTCCTCTGAAAAGGAGTGTGTGCTTTTCCCATAGTATTCCAAAAACTCATGGCTTCAGTTTCCCTTGGTTCCTGGGTGCCTCTGCAGGGTGGAGGGAATCAAACAGCTTCCCTGCTTTGTGTTAACTAACAAAAGGCAGCTGGTTTTGTTTCCAGTCATGTGTGGAAATAGCTCCCTTCTCCCTGATAGATGCAGGGGGAAGCATCCATAAAGATCTGAGACTTGCTGCTTGTGTTTGAGCTCAGTACTGAAGCTCCTTTCAGGAGTGTCTAAAGGCCATTCAGAATCATGGAAAGGTTTGGCTTGGAAGGCACATTAAAGCTCATCCAGTCCCACCCCCTGCCATGGGCAGGGACACCTCCCACTAGCCCAGGTTGCTCCAAGCCCCATCCAGCCTGGCCTTGGACACTTCCAGGGATGGGGGACAGCCACAGGGCTGCAGGGAACCTCCCACTTGGCTTTAGGAAGGGGCTGTGACCAGAGCCCTGCTGTGCTGCAGCAAAGGGAGCTCCCCAGGACTAACAACCCTTCTCCCCTGTGCTGCCCCAGGTTTGGGATGTACATTCCCTTCCTCCAGCTGAACTGTGACTTTCGGAAGACGGGGCTGTTTGCCCAGGTGGCCAACATCGGCCCCAGGGACACGGGCGAGGTGGGGGCCCGTGGCAGGGACTACCTGACGGTGCTCAAGGAGACGTGGAAGCAGCACACGCGGCAGATGTACGGCATGGAGGCCATGCCCACCCACGCCTGCTGCCTCTCGCCGGACCTCATCCGCAACGAGGTGGAGTACCTCAAAATGGACTTCAACTGGCGCATGAAGGAGGTGCTGGTGAGCTCCATGCTCAGTGCCTACTACGTGGCGTTCGTGCCCGTCTGGTTCGTGAAGGTGAGCAGGGGCCAGCACTGCTGGGAGGTGACATGGGCCAGCACTGCCCCTCGGGGTGGGACTGGCTGGGAGGTGACACTGGGCCAGCACTGCCCCTCAGGGTGGGACTGGCTGGGAGGTGACACTGGGCCAGCACTGCTCCCCAGGGTGGGACTGCCTGGGAGGTGACACTGGACCAGCACTGCCCCTCGGGGTGGGATTGGCTGGGAGGTGACACTGGGCCAGCACTCCCCCTCAAGGTGGGACTGGCTGGGAGATGACACTGGGCTGTGTGGTGGTACAAAGGAGGACATTGTTGAATTCCTAATGTGTGGCACAGTGAGACAAATGTCTCGTAGTCACTCAGAGCTCAGGGAGGGTTTGTCCCCAGGTGCTCCCACCTCCTGCCAGCTGAGCATGAGGGGCATCAGGAGCTGTCTCCCTGGTTCTGGTGATGGGTGATGATGGCACAGGAGTTCCACATCAGCCATCCTATGTGGGTGCTCCTTTCCAAGCAGGATTAACAGCTACACGCAGAGCCCTTGTTTGACCTGCCCGAGTGCCTTGTGTTTTGATGGCTTTGGCAGGTGGGGCTATCCAAACACTTGCCACACAATGTGCCCAAACATGTCACACATTCCTGTCCCCCCACAGAACACTCAGTACTACGACAAACGCTGGTCCTGTGAGCTCTTCCTGCTGGTGTCCATCAGCACCTCTGTGATCCTGATGCAGTACCTCCTCCCTGCCCGCTACTGTGACCTGCTCCACAAGGCTGCAGCACACCTGGGCTGCTGGCAGAAGGTGGATCCAGCCCTCTGCTCCAACGTGCTGCAGCATCAGTAAGGAATTCCCTCCTGGGGTTAGGGCTGGAGTTCTCTCTCAACTGGTGGCATGGGCAGAGGCTGGGCAGGAAGCTCAACCTTAAAGAGGGAGAAAACAGAGAGCGGAGTTGTCAGCTGACACCTCTGACAGCACAGACACTCTGTGCACTCTCCACTGCCAGGCTCAGTTCTGGCAAGGCTCCTGCTGCCCCTGGCCACAGCTACCTGCCATTTGTCACTGCCATGGTGACACACCTTGAGGGGCCACCCTGCCCTCCTGGAGCAGCTCCCACGTGCTCCCCACTGGCTGTGGGAGGGCAGCAGCCCCCGTTGTTGCCCTGTGCAGGCAGGACTGAGGGCTCTGTGTTCCCTGCAGGTGGACTGAGGAGTGCATGTGGCCTCAGGGGGTGTTGGTGAAGCACAGCAAGAATGTGTACAAGGCTGTGGGGCACTACAACGTGGCCGTGCCCTCCGACGTGTCACACTTCCGATTCCACGTAAGATCCCGTCTCCTTCCTGGGAAATGAAGGGGTGGCACCTGGGCAGGGTCATGGTCCTCATGTCCCATACACCTCGGGCTGCCAGAAATGGCTTTCCAAGCAGGATCAGGGCCCAGGGTGGGGGGATCAGTGCTCAGGATGGGGGATCACTGGGTTCAGGGCAGCATCTCTCAGCCCTGTGTCTCCCTTTGGTGCTGCCAGGTGACTCCATCCAGAGCAGTCCTGGTAAAGGTGTCTCCAGAGGGGAATCCCAGAGGAATCCCACCCAAACCCCATCCCCAAGGTTTTGCCTCTTGCTCAGTGCCTCAGCGTGTTCCCCCACAGTTCTTTTTCAGCAAACCACTGAGAATCCTCAACATCCTGATCCTGCTGGAAGGAGCCGTCATCTTCTACCAGCTTTACTCGCTGATTTCCTCGGAGAAGTGGCACCAGACCATCTCTCTGGCTCTGATCCTCTTCAGCAATTACTACGCCTTCTTCAAGCTGCTGCGTGACCGTCTGGTGCTGGGCAAAGCCTACTCATATGCTGCCAGCAGGGACTCAGAGCAGAAGTTAAATTAAAACAATTGCACTGATGCTCAGCTTATTACAGAACAAACAAAAACAAGGAACCCTCAGAGCTTTGTATTTTTGTTACCACTGCTTTTTTTTTTTTCTTTGATAACTGATGTAATTAAAAGGAAAAAACATATTTTTTTACTCCCAACAAGTTGTTTGTGTGTTTGTTTTGTGGTTAAATCCCTCCCAGACACCCCTGCTCTCCAGGAAGGGCTGGTGGTGTTTGTGTGTGAGGAATGACTTAATGGTGCTGAGCTTTGAGAGGTGCAGTGATGGATGAGGAGTGGGAAGGTGGCAGTTCCAGGTGTGTTAAAGCTCCCATGGTCCCATCTGGGTTCTTTAGGAGGGCGTGAGCCCTCCTCCCGTCCTTTGGGGACCTCAGAGGAGCTCCTGTGTCCCCCCCCAATGCTCTGTGGCTGCAGGGAAAGGTGGTGGCATTTCCCTAAAATGTGGATTTTAATTGCTTAGCCCCACTGTCCGAGGAGTGCAGGGGTGTGAGGGGTCCTGCTGTGGCTGGGGGGGACAGAGGGGCAGCAGGGGGGATTTGGGGCAGGTCCAGCCCCACCCTTTGCCGTGTCACCGGTGGGTCGGGTGTCCCCCCACCTTCACCGCCTCCTGCCCAACCTGTCCGTCAGGTCTGCGCGGGGCCGGGTGGGACCCCCGGGCAGGAGGAGGAAGGGGGAGAGGAGGAAGGGGCGCAGCTCGTCCCCCGGCTGCCCCGGGCCGGGGGGCATCGGCCGTGCCCGCCGCTATGGGGGCCTCGGGGTCCCCTCTGGCCGTGGGGGGGGTCTGGGGAGATCCCGGGGGGGTCCCGGAGGGGTCTCGGGGGGTCCCCGGTTCGGCCTTTGTTCCGGAGGGGTCCCGGCGCCGCCAGGGGGCGCCCGGTGCGCGCTCCTGATCCCCATCGCGGTCCCGATCCCGGTCCTGGTCCCGATCCGATCCCGATCCTGGTCCTGGTTCCGATCCCGATCCAGGTCCGATCCCCATCCTGGTCCTGGTTCCGATTCTGATTCCGATCCCGGTCCCGATCCCGATCCCCATTCTGGTCCTGGTTCCGATCCCGATCCCGATCCCGACCCCGGTCCCGATCCCCATCCTGGTTCCGATCCCGATCCCCATCGCCGTCCCGGTCCCGGTCCCCATCCTGGTTCCGATCCTGATCCCCGTCCCGATCCCGATCCAGCGACTGAGAGCGGAGATCCAGCCCCGGAGCGGGTCGGGGGAAACCGGGATGGGGATCGGGAGCAGCGCAAGGACCGGGACCGGCGGCGGGTGGGAAGGGGGGTCTGTGCCCGGCAGAGCCCCGAGGGGACACGGGAAGGACACGGGGGGGACATGGAGGGGGCACAGAGGGGACACAGAGGGGACACGGAGAGGGACACGGGGGGGATACGGGGGGGACACGGAGGGGACACGGTGGGGACATGGAGGGGACACGGGGGGGACACAGGGGGGACACGAAGGGGACACGGGGGGGACACAGGGGGGACACGGAGGGGACACGGCGGGGCAAAGGGCGCCGGGAGCGGAGCCGCCGCCAGCAGCGGGCGAAGGGCGAGGGAGAGGAAGGAGCGGCGGGAGCAGCGAGGGCTGGCGGGGAGCAGCATGGGGCCGAGCCCCACGGGAATGTGCCCCCCACTCATTCCCACCCCACACCCGCACCGCGACCCGCGCGGAGCCGCCATCCCCCCACGCCCGGGGGCACCGGGGGGTTTCGCTGCTCGGGGGTGGCTGAAAGAACCCCCCGACCCCCCTCGGAAGGTCCTGCGGGGTTGGGGGGCACCGAGAGGCCCCCCCAGCCCGTGCCTGGTTCCCGTGTGACCCCACCGGGGCCAAACCCACGCTCCGGGGGGGGTTTCCGTGGGGACGGGGTCGGGGGGTGATGTCGGGGCGCCACGGGCGGGTGTGCCGGGGCCCCGGCCCCCTCCTCAGCACGGCGGGAGGAAACGGCCGTGTCCAGCCTTTCCCGAGGATGAGGATTTCCTTCCTCCCATTGAGCAGGGACCCTGGGGTTAGCACGCAGCCCTGGGGCGCTCGGCCACAGGATGGGGGGATTCGGCCGGGAATTGGTGGGCAGAGATGCCCCCGACACAAAACCCACTGCCTGGCCGGGACCCCAGGGACGAAGGAGATGGATTTGGGTGGGCACAGGATGGAAACGTGCAGCCATTTCCTCCTCTCCTTCCCTTTTTCCCAGCCTGAGAGCGCTGCGGGTATTTTGGAGGCAAGAAGAAGCTGGACACAGAGATTTCTGCCTTCCCAGAAATGCTCTTCCCGCAGCTGGAAAGGGCTGTCACCGGGTTTCATTTCCCTCGAACGGGGGCTTTCCCACGGCCCCTGGAGGGGATGATGTCCCAGGGGAGATCCCGGGAGGGAATTCCCCTGGGAGCAGCCGGGCTCTCCACGGGGACCCATTGGGGCGGTGGTCCCGGGGGTCCCAAACAGTGCCGGCCCATGGGCTGCCCCCCGGGGGTCCCAGCCTGGCTGGGCTCCATCTGCCACCGTCCCCAGGCCCGCTAATCCCGGGATTAGCAGCCAGATGCCAGGCATAGGTTTGCTGCAGGTAACGAGGATGGAACGGGATCCCCCGGGAGGAGGTGCAGGCAATTATGGCTCAGCCCACCCGAGGGTCCCCCCGCCAGGCCTGGCATCGCCGCAGGGTCCCCGAGCCAGGAGGGACATGTCCCTGGGTGCCCCCAGGTTTGGGACCCCGGGATAACAGCCGTGTTGGAGCAAAAATCCAGGGAGAAATGCCCTCCATGGCTTTGGCTGAGGCTTCCCTATTCACACCCGCAATGGGGATGAGATTCAGCCTCCTGCTGCCTGCCGGGAACCCCCTCACCACTTCCCAGTGCTTCCCAGCGGATGCAGCTGATGGGAAGTGGCTGTTTTCCCCGAAAAGCCCATCCCAACATTCCTGAGAAGCCACGTCTCCCACCCCTATCCCTGTTCCTGGGACCTCCAGTCAGTCAGTTCCCAGCTGGTCCCACCCCAGCTCGGCTCAGATGGAGAAAGGACACTGTCCTGGGTTGCTGGTCCTGGATTTCTGGGGGATCCTGCAGCTCCCCCCCCTCACCAGAGGCCTGACTGACACCCCCCAAAAATCCCAGCCCATGCTTGGCTGGTTCACTGCCAAATCCAGCATCCAGCAGCTGCTGAGGTGGGAATTGGGATGGGGGAGATGGGGACAGGAGCACCCACCAAGCCAAAGGTGATCCCACCTGGGCTGTGCCATCCTGTACCCAGAGACTGGCAGCTTTAATTCTTCCTTAATAAATATTTTTGACATTAATGAAGCCAAATCCCAAAAGTGGCTAATTAAGGCTTTGTTTGCCCACCACCATCTCACACTGTGGCAGGTTGTGAGTGAGATCAGGAGGGGAAAACATCAAGAGGGGTGGTGGGAGCTGCTTCCCAGTGCCCATCCCACCAGTATCCCTGCTCCCTTGGGCTGGGAGCTGAGACCCCTGAGCAGCCCCCAGACCCTGCTCTCCTCCAGACCCAGAGCTGGGGGGTCTCCATGGGGGCACCCGGATCCAGGAGGTGCTGAGCAGAGCTGAGCAGAGCCGAGCCCAGCTGAGCTGAGCTGGCCAGCACTGTCTGACCTTGCCTGGGGCTCACCTGGCCAAACCCAGGACAGGACACGGCCCACGAGACCCTGTCCCGCCGTAATTGGGAGCCCTGAATTAGCATAAGCGCATCCTCATTAGCAATTACACACACGTCCTCATTTTCTCATCCAAACAAGCCCACGATGGGGACCCACGAGCCGGAGCAAACCTGGGGTGGGTGGTCCGGACCCTGAGCCCCCCACCCACCCTCTCCCATCACCTGGGAGCACTAAACTCAGGGCACTTGTGCCCGGGAGCAGAGGCACCACCCCCGGCACGGCGGGGACCAGATGGTGACTCCGAGTGCGGGGCCAGATGGACCCTCCCGCCGACCCCCCTCCTCTTCCGCTGCCATTTTACCCACAGCTCCAACAGCCGCTATAAATATTTAACAGCTCCATCCTCTGCTCCGCCGCTGAGCCGGCAGCAGGAGGGATGGCAGCTCCCAGCGCTCCAGCCCTGCACTGGGAGACACTGGGATATACTGGGATGAGACCCCCGGGCTGTGGGCGCAGCCCCTCCAGCAGCATCGCTCGGAGTTTGAGCTAAACATTCCCGGTGATCTGGGCTGGAGATGCTTGAAGACTCCAAGGTGGTGAATGAATGGTGACCTTGGGATGGGCCACTGAGTGGCCTTGAATGGCCATTCCCCAGGAGCTGGGACGGTCCCCACCTCCCAGCTGGGTGTCAGCCTCTGCAGCGTCCCCATCCTGGGCACTGTGTCTGCTGAGCCCCCCAAACCCTCACGGAGCTCCAGAGGAACCTAAATCACCCCAAACACATCCCTTGGGGGTCCTGGATCCCCGGTCAGACCCCAGCCCGGAGCCCCACGAGTGGCAGCACCGCCTCTGCCGCCGCCAAACGGGGGTCCCGCCTGGCTTTGGGATCTCCCACTCTGCAGCACGAGGCTCCGAGCCCCGACCTGCGTCTGCCACGGGACACGCCGGGACCTGCGGCCCCTGGGGCGGCGAGAGGCGCCGGCAGCCCCGCGGCTCTCCCGGGAACCGTCGGGTTTCGGTCCCACCGCGGGCACGGCCGCGCCCCGTCCCTCTGCCCCACACCGGGGGCACCGGGGCAGCCCCCGGCCGGGGCCAGGCTTCCTCCCTCGAGCCTTTCCGCCGCTCTTCCGCCGCCCCCGGGGCCGTGGCTGCCTTCCTGCCCCGCTCCCGCTGCCGTCCCGCTTCCTGCCCGACGGCGCTGCCTCCTCCGCACGGAGCCTTCCCGGCTCTCCCAGCCGTGCCAGCACCGTCCGTCCTCCCTCCCCGTGGCTCTTTCCCCAAGACCCTGTGCCCTCCTTGTGGCTCCGGTCCCCGGGATCCATGTGGGACCGGGTGCTGCTGCTGCTGTCGGGGGGCTCCGGGGGGATTCCTGTTCCACCAGCCCTTCCCTTCCAGCTCAGCGATAAGGGCATCGAACAGAGCAAATCTCCCCGCAGGGCTCACCCCGGGGAGTGGCAATTCCCCGATTCCAATCACTTTTGGGGATCTACCGCTGACCTAGTTTATAATCCACCGCTCAGGGCGGCACGGATGGCACGCAGGGCAGTGGGGAGGAGCGGGAGCTTCCCGGGGGCACTGACACCCCCCGGTGCAAAGCCCCCCCCGGTTTTTGGGGAGCTGAGGGTCCCGCAGGCAGCTCGGCAGGGCTGCTCCCAGCGCTGTGCTGCTGCTGAGGTCAGGACATTCCCACGCTGAGCCCAAGGGTCTCCCCCAAACCGGTCGGACGTGCCGTGACTCAGCCCGTGTGCCAGCAGGCAGCGGCAGGATGGGGCCTGTGCGGGGCTCCCGCTTCCCAGGCAGCGCTCAGCAAACAGGGAAGTGAAAAATTTCCTTTTCCTTCCTCCTGCAGAGCTGGGTGTCGCCGGCTTGGGGTGACTTACCCCTGCACCCCGCTCCCCAAAGCAACCCCCAGTCCCTCCCCCTCCCAGCGAGGACTGGGAAGGGCTCCTTATCTCCCTTCCCGGCTGATGCAAGGTTTGCTCATCCTGCTGCTCCCCAAGGCCACGCTGCTGGCCGTGTCACTTTCCCTCGAGGGTTCAACCTTCCACGGGCTTTCCATATGTAACACTCCCTGCCCCACAGCTGAGACCACCAGGGTTTTCCCCCGGGGGCCCGGGGGGTTCACTGCCCTCCGGGTGTTGGGAGCAGGCTGCCAGTCCTCTGCTCCAGCCAGGAATAAGTGGATTAGGACCCAATCTCGTTATCGCCGCTGGCAGCCTCACAGGGGCTGTGGGGTGGGGACAGGGCTGGGGTGGGGGGGATCAGGGGTACCCAATGCCCAGTGCGGGGTGGATCGTGGCCACGATGCATCAACAGCCAGGGCTCGGCTGCCTGCTGTTCCCAGGGATGTGGCATCCGGGCTCTAATGAGGCGGGACGGTTAATTAGTCAGTGTCAATTTATGTTAATTAGTCAGAGGAGCAGAGAGACTGATTGCTCTGCCACCTGGCTGGCACCGGGGTGCGAAGGGCCCGGCTGGGGGGGCACGTGTGGAGGTGAAGGTGGGTGTGCAGGGACAGAGGTGTGACCATCTGTGTGTGTGTGTGTGTGCGTGCAAGGATAGAGGGGTGTGTGTCTGTGTCTGTGTGTGTGCAAGGATAGAGGTGTGACTGTGTTTTTGTGTCTGTGTGTGCAGGGACAGAGGGGGGGTGTCTATGTGTGTGTGTGTGTGTGTGTGCAAGGATAGAGGTGTGACTGTGTGTGTGTCTGTGTGTGTCTGTGTGTGTGTGTGTGTGCAGGGACAGAGTTGTGACCATGTTTTTGTGGCTGTGTGTGCAGGGACAGAGGTGTGACCATCTGTGTGTTTGTGCAGGGACAGAGGTGTGACCATCTGTGTGTTTGTGCAGGGCCTAGGGCAGGCCAGGGGACACAGCCCCGGTGACCCGCGGTGGCAGCAGGGGCTCAGCCGTGGGCAGCACCGGGAGGAGCGTGTGAAGCTTCCTGTGGGTGAGCACACTCCTTCTCGCCTTCACTGCCCTGTGAGTCAGGGCTGAGACCCCGAGGAAGCCGCAGGGATTTCCAAAAGGGCTTGGAAAAACTCCCTGCCGTGATTTCCTCCTTCCTTCTGAGGCACAACGCGGCTGTCTGGGGTGAGGGAGCCACGTGGGCAGCAGCGAGGCAGGGAAGCTCCCCGTGACTGGAGCAGGGCTGCGAGGAGGGGAGAGGATGGGAAACATGGATCCAGCCAGGGAACAGCCCCTCTCCAGGCTGGGAGCTGAGCAGGGATGGAGCAGCTCCGTGGTTTGCTCCCTCCGAGCTAACAGCATCTCAGCTTGGGCTGCTCTTGGCTCCTGGGGTTTGTTTCTTCTCCTTCCAACGGGATTGTGGCACAAAAACAAAGGCAAAACCTTAATCCTGCAAATCCTCTGCGGCTCCCGCCGAAGGGCAGGGGTGCCTGTCCCCGCTGGGGTGGGACTCTGGGGTCAGACGCTGCCCCGGGGCTGCCCGGGGGCTGCTCAACTCGAGCCCGGAGCAGCTAAAAATAGTCCTGTGTCTTCAGCGAGGTGTTGCAGCCGCAATCAGCCATGCAAAGGAGCCCCAAATTAAATCAGCCGCATGCGACAGGCTCCGTTAACCCCTTCCAGGGCGGTGGGCACCCTGTCCCCCCGTGGCCACCGGCACCGCTGCGGTGACAAGGGCCACACCGGGGTGGTGGCCGTGGGGCTCCCACGGGGGCCGTGGGGTGCTCGGGCTCTGTGTGCCCGTGGTGGGGCTGAGCCGCCGTCCCCAGCCCCCCCGGCTCGCTGCCATCTGCTCCGGGTGTATTAAAGGCGTGGAGGAGCTGGAGAGAAACGAGGTCAGGGCTGTGATGGCAGTGATGGGGCGAGCCCGTGCCCGTGGGACCCTGCCACCCGCCTCGTGCCTCCAGCGGGACACCCCCGTGGCGGTGGGCACTGCAGGGAGGACCCTTTGGGATGTCCTCGGCCTCCAAGGGGAGCCTGGAGAGAGCCCCGGCTGTGGCAGGTGGCTCCTGGCACAGCGCCCTGACTTTCCAGGCGGACTTTGCTCCACCACAACGTTCCCCCATCCCGGTGGCACCGGCACAGATGGTCTGCACCGTGCCCGGGCCCCTCCCGGCACCCCTGCCCGAGCCACCCCTCCCTCGGCGGGGCTGGGGATGCATCAAACAGCCCCAAATGTGGGCAGGGGGTACCCCCGGGGGGCTCCCCCGGTGCCCAGCCCGGCCCGGTGCCTCCGCCCGTGCCCCCGCCCGCTGCATGTGCCATTCCCGCGGCAGCCGCCTGCATTTCATGCATTTTTAAGAAGAAGAAGGTTAGTGGGTCACTCCAGCGCCCGAGGCTTTTCTCCAGCTGAGCTGCTTTGCTGCCGAACGCAGCCGGGCGAGGGGGCTGGGCCGGTGGGCTGGGCAGGTGGGCAGCACCGTGGCATTGAGGTGGGGCAGCCGCAGCCGCCCCGGGGTCTGCCACGGCCCTTCTGCCCCCAGCGCTGCCCTCCGGAGGGCTGGAAGCAGCGGGATGCGACGGCAGCAGTGCCCACCCTGCTCCCCGCCTGCCGGGGGGGATGCAGACCCTCGTAGCGCTGCCGGGCTCTGGGATCCGGCACCCCCGAGCCTGGCGGGGCTGCGGAGGGAGCAGCGGAGAGGAAAAGCCGGCGCGGTTCAAAGCTATTGCGGAGACAAAAGCGCGGCCGCACCAATGCAAACAGCGGCGGGTTTTATGGCCCCAGCGCCGATAACGCGGGGCCGGCTCCATCCCCGCCCTGCCCGGCCCCTCCCCGAGGGCTGCAAACCCCAATTGGCACCGGCACCCCGGGGACAGAGTGTGCGACCCGGGCTGGGGCTGCACCGGCATCGCTGCCGGGGACGGGGGGAACCCACGCCGGGGGGAAAGCCGGGCGTGGGCTGAACCCAGTCCTGGGTGAACTCATGCAGGGGTGAAGTCAGGTGTGGGGAGAAGCCAGATGCGGGGTGAATCCAGATGTGGGGCGAAGCCAGATCTGGGAGAAGCCAGATGTGGGGTGAATCCAGATGTGGCGCCAACCCAGACCTGGCTGACCCAGGTCTGGGTGAATCCAGATGTGGGGAGAAGCCAGCCCGGGGTGCGATGGCAGCTCTGCAGCCCCTCGCCCGCATCCCCCGCATCTCCCCGCATCCCCCCGCATCCCCCGTATCCCCCCGCATCCCCCCATATCCCCCGCATCCCTCGCATCCCCCCATTCTCCCGCATCGCCCCGCATCCCCCGTATCCCCCGCATCCCGCCCGGCGCAGCCGTTGCCATGGCTACGGCCATGCAAGTCTGGGTGAGCTGCATCCTCCGGTGCATCCCAGCGAGCCGTGGGGGCGGGGAGGGCACCACTGCCACCAAACGGGGCCGCACCGCCAGCCCTCCCCCCCGAAAGGGACCCCAAAGAGGCTGCCGTCCCCTCCCCGGAGCGGGGGGGATGGGGGGTGGTCCCCTGACACAGAGGGGCTGCAGATCCCCCTTTGTAGCGGGGTGGGGACAGCACCGGGGGGGACCCTCTGGTGCTTCCCCGGGCTTGGCAAGGGGTTGAGAGGGGATTGGAGAGTGGCACCCGCCAACAGAGGGTCCAAATCCCCCAGGTGCCCCCTCCCAGCACATCTCACCAGCTCCCAGGGGGATGGGAGCTGAGCTGGCTGGGCTAAGGTCCCTGGAAGGCAAAGTGCTCCCCAAAAACCTCAGCCCCAGGCTGGGACACGGAGCAGCCCCCAGATCCCCCCACTGGGGTCTCTGACCGGCGGCTTCAATGGCCCTGGGGACACTTTCGGTTTTGCTCTGAGTCAGAGGGGAATTCTGCTCCTGGCAATGAAGCAATCCCAGCGAGGGACAGCCCAGAATAAGGGAAGGAGGGGATTTCTCATGGAAAGTTGCAGACAATCCTGACACTGTCGTGATTCCCCCTCCAAGGTTTGCTCCCGGCTCCCCTTCACATCCCAGCCCTGCAGGAGCTGAGCCTCTGCCCCATCCCACCTGTGGGATTTTGGGAAGAGGGTTTCCCTGGATTCACAGGGGATGACAGAAACCCCCAGCCCCAGGAAAGCAGCCAGGAATTCAGGGGGAAGGACCAGCCATGGGAAGGCTAACGCTATTGACATGTAGAGGTTCCTGCTAAGGCTTTATAATTAATATTCCACTAGGATGAGTGGGGTGGGAAGTTTGTGGCCCTCAGAGCCGGTTTGGGTTCCAGAAACAACACCCCACTCATCTAAATGATCTTTCAGGTTCCTCTCAACCCAAACTCACAGAGGATTCTGTGATCTCCCACCTCACCCAGGCACTCAGCATCCCTCCAGCCCTACACCCGGGCCCAGCTTGGGTGTCCCTGCATCTTCCCTGCTGCCTGTCCGTCCATCCCTGTCCCTTCCCCCACGGCTGTCCCCATCCTGGGCACACACACTGGCCTCTTCTCTGCGCCTGGGCCCGTCAGATGTTGCTGAAAGGGAACAATGCGACGTATTGTCTGTCCCCGCTCGCCGGCATCAACCCCGGCAGCGCAACAAAAAGACACATTGACTTGCCGGGAGAAAGAGGCCCATAGATCCCGCTGCTCCCGGGGGAGGGACCGCGGCCCCGGAGCATCCCAGCCCCGCTTCCCTGCCCCTGGTCCGTGAGGAGGTCGGCTGGATGCCACCGGCCCCAGGGGCTCGGGCAAAAGGGGTCATCACGCCGAGGGGAGCGGTGGAGGTGCTGGGATGTCGTGTCCCACGGCCAAAGGGCTGGTTTTGGGATCAGCGTCCCCAGCGTGGGCAGCAGGGGAGGGGAGAGGAGGGATTCTCCTGGTCAGGTGGGAATCCCCGCCTGCAGAGCTGCCTCCAGCTCTGAGGTCCAGCAGGAGAAGGATGTGGAGCTGCTGGAGCAAGTTCAGGGAAGGCCACGGAGATGCTTCAAGGGCTGGAGCCCCTCTGCTCTGGAGCCAGGCTGGGAGAGCTGGGGGTGCTCACCTGGAGAAGAGAAGGCTCCAGGG
>JAWWEW010000060.1:4352136-4369553 GCA_035583185.1 Anabacerthia variegaticeps
CGGGCGGGGGGCTCGCCCCACTCCCGCCCAGCGCAGCCGCCGCGGCGGGGCCGGCACCACTCGACGTGCCGCACCATGGGCAGCCAGGGCTCCAAGGCGGCGGGGGGCGACCCCGACACCGCCAAAGCCAACGGGCAGGTGGGTACCGGGGGGCTGGGGGGGACCCCCGCGGCTCCGGGAGCGCCGCGCCCCGTCGGAGCGGAGCGGGAGCGGAGCGCGGACAAAGGCGGCGGGGAGGGGGCGGCTCGGTGGGGCGGAGGGGGTGGTGTGGGGGGTTTTGTAGCCACGGAGGGGGACTCTGCTCAGCCCGGCGGGCACCGGGCGATGCGGCAGCGCCCCGGCCGCGCCCCGGGGCTCCCCCCGGCACCGGGCGGGTCCCGTCCGCGCCCTCCGGTACCGGGAGTGGAGCGCGGGCGCCGCCCGGTGGCAGCGCCATGGACCCCCCCCCCATCATCGTGAACATCCCCCCACCCCGTCCCACCCTTCGCCCAGGCTCCTTGTCCCCCCTTACCCCCCGCCCGGACACCCCGCTATGCCCGCTGTCCCCGTCCCCACCCGGTTCTCCCAGCTGGGCGCCCCCCGCGCCCCGACACCGGTGGGCTCCTTCTCGTCGTCTGGGCGCCCACCCGTGCCCTGTATCCCCGGTTCCACCGGGTGGAGACCCCCCTTTTTCCGGGCTGGGTTCCCCCCGCCGTGCCCCTTTTTATTCCAGCCGGGCACTCCCCGGTACCCGGCGCGCCCCTTTCCCCGGCTGGGAGCCCCCCACCCTTTTTCCCCGGCCGAGAACGCCCCCCTTTGTGCCTGATGCCCCCGTTTCCCCGGCTCGGGAACGCCCCGTTCCGCCGTCGGGGGCTCCCCCCGTCCTTTTTGGGGGTGGCGGTCCGGGGTGCCGGCGGTGCCTAACGCGGTGCTGCTCCCCCCGCAGGAGAACGGCCACGTGATGTACAACGGGGACATGACGCCCAAGGTGGGGGTCGAGGTGGCCCCCCAGAACGGGAACGGCTCGGCTGACCCCCCGAAGGAGGAGAACGAGGGCGAGCCGGGCGGGGGGGACACCATCGAACCCGCGCCCGACGGCGGCGCCGAGCCCAAACCCGAGGAGGGCGCGGCCCCCAAGGACGCCCCCAAGAAGAAGAAGAAGTTCTCGTTCAAGAAACCCTTCAAGCTGAGCGGCATCTCCTTTCGCAAGAGCAAGAAGGAAGGCGGGGACTCCCCCGGCTCGTCTCCCACGGAGGAGCAGGGCAGGGCCGAGCAGAGCCCCGCCGGGGGGGCGCAGCCGTCGGCTCCCCCCGAGGAGGGGGCGGCCGAGGAGAGGGGGGTCCCCGGGGAGGGCAGCGAGGGAGCCGAGCCCAAGGGGCAGGAGGGGGAAGCCGGCGGGAGCAAGGAGGAGGAGGAGGAGGAGAAGCAGCAGCAGCAGGCGGGGGAGAGCCAAGGGGACACAGCCAAAGGCGAGGAGCCGTCGAAAGCCGAGCCCACGACAAGCCCCGCGGCGGAGCAGAAGGAAGAGTAGATTCCTCTCGGCACGGATGGCCCTCCCCGGGAGACTCTCCCACCGCCCTCCTGGAACAGCACGGACTCGCCCACACTCCCCCAGCCCCCTAGGACTGACACCGCTCCCCCCAGAGCCCACACGCCCCTCGAGGTATTTCTTGTCCCCGTCCCCGCCCCAAAACCCTCTTGCCCCGGTAGAGAAGCTGGTTTGGATTCCCACCACCGCCACCACTTGGAGTAGTTTGACCTGAATCCTTTAAAGAACTGGGGAGGAAGATGATGCTGGAGAGCCCTGGAGTTTTACAGTCTGTAAGAAGGCAGATCCCACATCCTGCCCCGGAGCTCTGCGGCCTCCAGACTGTCCCTTCTCCTCCCAGCAGCTTTCCAAGCCCACTGACTGTTCAATGGAATTTTTATTTCGTTTTGGTTTTGGTTTTTTTTTTCTCTTTTATTTCTCGGTTTACATTCCTGGTTCTGACTTCATTTAAAGTATTTTGTGCTTTTTATAGAAATCGATGGTTTCAAAGCTAATCTGGTTAGTTTTTTATAATGTCTTCTATTGGCTTAAAACCATAAAAGCTTGTAAGTCCGCTGTGTTTAATTCTGCTTCTAAGGGATAACTTTTAGGGTGTGGGGTGGAGAGAGGGGCCCTGCCAGCTGTATAATGTGAAGCAACATTGTTTTCTCTGTAAATAATTTTTTTAATGGCCAAAACACTTGATTTGCAATTTTCTAACTTGTAAAGAAAAAAAAAAAAAAAAAAGGAAAAAAAAAAAGAAAGGAAAAAAAAGAAACCACAAAAAAAAAAAAGAAAAAGCTGTATGGGCTTTCTTGTAACATTTGAAAGGAATAAATGGTGACCCCTTTATGGGAGAGCTCGAGTCCTTCTTGTCCTGGATGCCAGGGAAGGGCCAGGGAAGATGGCAGTTGCTTATTTAGTTCAACAGCTGCTGCATTTAATCACTGCTCACACTTAATTGACTTGCAGCAGATGTAGAGCCAGAGCCACAAAGGACTTTCCCACACCAGGCCTGTCCCTACCCCGGGTTGCTGCTCAACTGGCTGCTGGGGACCTGTTTTTGTAGAGATTCAACCCCGTTTTAAGGGGTTGGGGGGAGGGAAATCCAGTATTTTTCTCATAATGAGGGTTACTGGGTGAAATTCCCATTTTAAGCGTGGTTTCTCCCATTTAAATTATTTTCTTTTTAGTGCCTTTGGAGGAGGATTAGCTCCTCTCTGCTGCAAAGAGCACAAAAGCCGTGTGCTGGGAGCAAAGATTTCCTTAACAAAGGGAAGGCGAAGGCACAATGGTGCCTCTCTCCCTTCTCCTGTCACCTGCACGGGGATGGAGGTGGCTTTTCCCAAGGAAAGGTGGCTTTTTCCCCAAGGAGGAAGGAGCTGCCCCTCCATTTCATGGCCTGCTCCCAATTCCCAGCTCAGCTCCCAATTCCCACCTGCTCCTGCTGGTTTGGCTGGCAAAGAAGATGGAGAAGAGCAAAAACCATTGTTTGCCCAGCAAGGACCATCCAGGCTCTTCCAGAGCCTCGAGGTAGGTGGAAGCACCCCCAAAACTCCTTGGGTTTATCCAGCACATCCCCTGGGATGAACAAACGAGGGAGCTGCTTCCCAAGGGAGCAGGGGATTCATCCCTAATCACCCCCGGGGTGGGGAGAATATTAAAAAGGGGTGTTTTAGCCCCTTTTAAACCAAAGCTGTGCTTTCTGAGCCCGCTCAGGGTCTGCCATCCCGCTGGCTCCGCTGGAGCTGCATCGTGGCAGCCATTTTAGGAATCCCTGGAAGATGGAAAAGAGGGGACTGCGGATGCTCCAGGATGGGGATGGGATGGGAACTGGAGGGTGGGTTTTGGTCCAGGAGGGGGGCTTTGGTTGTGTGTCCTGGTGAAGGGGTAACGGGGCTCCCCCGGGGGGTTCCGGCACTGAATGTCCACTGTGCCCACACAAAGCTGCTTTTTTAACCACCAAAGCAGCAGATTTGGCTCTCGTGGCCATTTCAGGTGTGATCAGCTGCACAGTTAACCTGCTCCCCATTAGGTGAGAGGATTCTTGTTCACTCCAACACCAGGTAAAGCCACTTGAGCTCATCTGAGACGTGATTTAAGTTCATCCCTTCCCCTGGTTTTTTATTCCTTTTCTAGATGAGCTTTGAGCATCACAAAGTGCTGCAAGTCCAACCACAAACCCCATTCAGCCCAGGGATGCTGCTGGAGGAGAACCCAGATGGAATTTAGGACAAAACCCACCCCAGTGACCCTTAGGTGAAGCTGTGAGCAAATAAACCTCCCAAAATTTGTGATAGTTGCAGTTACTTTTCCCAGAGAGAGGAGTCAGGGGCAGAATTTCACGGGTATTTTGTAAAATACAAGGGAAAAGTTAAAAAAAAAAACAAACCCACACACAAAAAAAACAAACACAAAAAACCCAAAAATTTACAAATCAGACTAAAGCAATTTTTCAGGGAAAAGGAAAAAAAAAACCCAGACATTTAAATGAGAAACTGAAGTAATTTTTCACTGAGTCTATTTCAAATAAAAACATTTTGGTGGGTGAGATTAAACACTCCTTATTTACACCTGGAATTCTTTACTGGGATCTACATTACACCCAGCAAAGGCTCTGAAATTAACTGAACAACCCCCCCAAAAAATGTGTTTCCTCTCAGCAGAAAGCAGGACAGACTCACACCAACCATAGAAATGTACCAGTTTTATTAAAAAGGTTCTCAAAGTTCAAAATAAACGCATCTTTAAAAAACCACAATATATTTCCCCTCCCTCCCTCCCTCCCCCCAGACACAAAGTTACACTGATCTCTCTCGCTTCACATACAAACACTGAAGAGCAGGAGTGACACCTCACTCGGATCCAAAGAGACTACAAAACTCACGGTGGAAAAGGGGAAAAGAAGTGTTTAAAAAAATAAACCCTTTGAAAAATAACCTGTGTTAAGTTTTAGCAGCATTATTAGAGTTGAAACCCTCGGCAGCGCTCCCGGGGAGGTTCCAGATCCTCTGAGGGCCAGAGGAATCCCCTGAGAAAGGAGAGCAGCGAGGCAGAACTGCCTGAAAACCCAACTTCTCGCAGAGTTTTTCCACCAAAAGCTCAGCTAATGATCAGCTGTACAAAAGGAGAGGCAAAAGAAAGGGCAGAGCTGGTCACAAAAGACCTTCGGGGGTGAGATAATGTGTGGGAGGAGGAAAAGGAGCTATAAAAACGTTCAGAGCCCCATCTGCTGTTCCCTCAGGAAGGCAACAGAGAAAAGGGTTCGTCGTATTTACTGGCCTTGAGAGGAAGGTTCAATCTGAAAACGTTTGTAACTTCAGGTCAAGAAAAACACCAGTATTTCAGTCAGTGACACGCATCGTGTTTTCAGCCAGGCTGTGGCTCTGGGCTCCACAGGGACTGGGGATTGCTGCAGTGGTTTCAGCCCAGGACAGGGATCAGTGCTGGGAGACGAGGGCAGGAAAGCAGGAAAAGCAAAGCCAAAGGGGCAGTAACTCATTTCCCCCCCAAAGAGGGGCACAGGTATAGAAAAACAGGTATAAAAACTCCATCCCTTCCCTTCCTCGAGGTGCATAATGCTGCCACACTCCCTGGATCTGCCAGACCTTGGAAAACTCAGCCACCACACAAGGGTGAGTTTCATTTTTGCATTTTCCAGATCTTGGCTCTGGGGCTGATTCATTAAAAAACACCCAAACCAAAACACTTTCCAGGTTGTTTTTAAGCTGCTTCATCTCTTTCCACAAGTTTGCTGCAGGGAGGAACCAACTCTATTCAAGAACTGCACTATTTGACCCTGAGAAGTGGCACCAGCTTGCAGGTATTTGCCACGGTGGAATCAAACTGAAGACCAAAGGAATAGTCTCTCACAGGCTCCATTTGGGAACTTGGATTCTCCCACAAAACTACGACAAAATAACAAAAAAAAAGAGGAAAAAACCAAACAAAACCAGAATTCATGGCCATCTTTCCACCTAACCTGAAATGCAGATACTACTTCTACTTAAATTATTCTTTACCAAGGTTATTTCAGAGGAGAGAGCAAAGGAAGTGATTTTTTCTCAGAGACACACTAAGGAGGCAGTGGAAGGCAAGAGTGAAACTTCCCAGTCACCAAATCTGGGCAGTGCAGGTCTGGCTGCTCCGCAGAATCCTCCCCTCTGCTCCCAGCAAGGAGTGCAGCAAGGAATAATTTACAGTCCTCAAGTCATTTATACAATTATATAGAAATATATACAGAAACATATATAAAATATAAATCCTGTGGAATAGGAGGCAACCCCAGAGCTAAAACCTACGACAACTACGCACGGCCAGGCCCGTCCAGCTCAGGTGGATTTTGGCTCTTCCTTTGCCCTGGGGAAGCAAGAAGGGAAGGATTTGGTTCAAACAAGCAGCCTGAGCTGTGTCCAGGCTCTAACAACAAGCCAGAGCTGCAGCCTTAAAAGTGCTGCTTATCTGGCCCACCTTCAGCTAAAATTTATAACATTTTGCTGAATGAAGGTGCAGTATTTTCAGTTTTGAGCCCTGACAAGGCTCTCAGTGGTTTATCAGGTGGGCTGGTCAACACCTGCAAACTTCTGCCTGTTAGAGAACCTGTGGCAAAGCCCCCCAAACTGCCACAGCCACCCCTGAACCCTCCCAATGTCCCACTGGGGCACCAGACTCACCCTTTGGGTTCTGCTTTCTCCTCTTTCGCTTTTTCCTCTTCCTTCTCTTCTAGAACAGAACAAAGACACAAAGCAGTGCAGTAGGAAAGCCCAAGCCAGGCAGAGCTCCAGGGAGCTGGGAGAGCTCCAGGTCCCAGCTCTGCTGCTCACCTTTCTTCTCCTCCTCCTCCTTTTCCTCCTCTGCTTTCACACGCTTGGCTTTCTTGAAGTTGGCGACGTTTTTGCGCCCTCCTTCCCCTTCGTCCTCAGAGTCGGAGAATTCCTCGTCACAGGATATTCTCTTGTTGGAATTGCGCACTGAGGGGAGAGGGCAGAGGTTGGCTGAGCAGATTTGTGAGTCAGGAGGCTCCAGGCTCTAATTCTCTGAGTACATCTACTCACTGGAGTGAACTAAGGAGCCTACATAAGTCAGGATTAGGCCACGATAAAAACACTTTATCTCTGTACCTGCTGCATCTTTTAACTCATCCCTCCTAACTGCTCATGCCCAAGATCCAAGATCACATGGACAACTTGGATTAGGTACAGTGTGATGTCTAGACTTGACAGCATAAGCAGGTTAACCAGCCTCCCACTGAGAAATCTGTCTGCCAGATCTAAAGGCCAATCTGGCTACAAACCACCATTTCCACTGTGGAAGGCACTTCTGGCATCACACCTGACAGTCTCCCAGACAGGATTCTGTCCCAGCACCTACATCAGAGGAACTGTTTGAATTCTCACACTGAAGTCTAGAGTTTCTCCATTATCATCTGGCAAAAGAGATCTCCCAGCCCTGCAGTGCTCAGCCATCAGGGCTTCCTCTCACGAAACCCCCCAGGCAGGTGGGAACGGATTCAAACTGAGACAGCACAAGGTGGGAATGGATTCAAACCGAGACTGCAGAACTGGGCACATCTAAACCCCAACATCTTCTTCCCTCCAGCTCATGGATCCTGCTCAGCTTTGGCACCCACAGGCTCCTCCCTGCCAGCCCCAAGCACCCACCTGAAATGCGTTTCTCAGGGTCATCCTCCTCTTCATCTCCACTGTCCTCCTGCACAGCGTCCTCGGGGATGGGCTGCATCTGCACGCCGGGAGCATGAGGGAGCATGCGCAGGTTCTCGAAGAGCCTCTGCCTGGAGCCAGCCAGGGGAGGAGCACCTGGGTCAGCAGGTGCCTGCCAGGGCCCTGAAGGTGCCATGTAAAGGGTCAGCCCCCGAGAGGAGCAAGCACTTACTTGATCTTCTCGAGATACTCGTTGGTGTTCTGGTTGGTCATGTTCGAGGGGCTGATGTGGAGCTTGAAGTCTGGCCCAAAGTACTCAAAATAGTCGTTATATGGAAGTTCTGCAGGCAAATGGAAAGGAAGAAACACCAAGCTGTCACTACAATGAAACAAATGCAGCTCCAGCAGATCAGGGCATCCAAAAGCTCTCCCAGAGTAACAATGAAGAGGTAACAAAAGCCATCTTAGTAGGGTTCCTGCCTCTCCTCCAGCAACACCACCTCCCTGAGCTGTTCTAGAATGTCACTGGCCCTTAAGTCTTGTTTAAAGGCTCCAGGCGGGAATTACCATTGGGGATCTCAGTGTCCAGAGCCACAGCAGTCTCATAGGTCCAGCACCTGGCCACGTTCCGGATGGTGTAGCCGCCCCCTCCCAACATCAGCATGGGCAAATTGAAACTTTTGACAAACTCCACACACTTGGCATGACCTGCAGCAAAAGCAGTGGAGGGGAAAAGTCACACTCATGGCCATAAGAACAAACTTTTCTATGGCATCTCCTTCCCCCACAGGCACTGTGTGCCCTTACCTTTGATGGTGAGGTTGAAGCAGCCCAGCCTGTCCCCGGACAGGGAATCTGATCCGCACTGCAGGACAACAGCGCTGGGCTGGAACGTCTCCATCACTTTAGAGATCACCTAAACAACAAAGCCCTTGTTACAGGCTCTCCACAGGACACTGTCACAGCAGCACAGTGACATCCATGTCAGCCAGGGACGTGAAGACATCCCTGGTGGTCCCACAGCTGCCGACTCCCCCGTCCTGGAACACTAGGGCTCTCACACGCTGGAG
Source organism: Anabacerthia variegaticeps (assembly GCA_035583185.1). Taxonomy (NCBI): domain Eukaryota; kingdom Metazoa; phylum Chordata; class Aves; order Passeriformes; family Furnariidae; genus Anabacerthia; species Anabacerthia variegaticeps. The sequence continues at coordinate 4,360,374 of JAWWEW010000060.1, forward strand.
CTCACAGACAGGCTGTGATTGTTCAGGGGGAATAGAGCCCCTGGTGAGCCTTATCACAGACAACTCAATCAATGTCCCCAAAGAAGGGCTCCAAGGACAAAGTGTGACCCACTCAGCAGAGCTGAGTTCACTTACAGGCTTGAATATGGCTTCGTAGGACTCGTCGTCGATGCCGTCCCGGAGGGGATAGTTCACAGCGTAGTACTTGCCTTTGCCTGCACCAATGTCCTGTGGGAGGGCAAGGGGAGAGGCCACAGCTCACCAGAAATGCAGCTGAAACGCAGAAACTGTGCTCCAAACTGGGAAGGGAAGCCTGGGGTTCCAGCAGTGTAATCTGGACATTAAGCCAGCCCACAGTCCCAGTCTGGGCTGACCACCTCATCTAGTCACTGAATCTATCTTTATTTTAAAATTATGTATGTATTTACATTTCTATTATCACTCATAATGAAACACCTCATTAAAAATAACTTGTTAAAAATAATTAATTCATTTCTGGGGCACAGTGGCAGCTGCACCAGCAACAAACTCTGGGCAGGACTGAAAAAATACAACTCACAGGTGAAAGGCAAGAGACTTTAGATCAGGAAAATGTAAGTCCACTAAAAGAGCACATAAAAAGGAGGTAAAGAACCTTCCACCCCTGAGAAGAGCGTTCTGGCAGTGCCAGAAGTCAGAGAGTGACACCTTATCTACCTAAGTGACACAGCTGCCACCATGACTCATTGACACAGAACTGAGTCACAGGAGGAAATGCCAAGAGGATAAACCCACTCACACTCCCTCAGAAACCTTCCCCCAAGAGCTTGTGTGACCAAGAAGATACAGATTGACCAGCACAGCATTTTCAGAACCCCTTTTCTGAGCAAAAACGTCCCTTTCTGAGCACAACAACGGGGATACCAAAGCCTTGGGTTTAACACACCATCACAGGCACGAAGCTCCCAAACCAGCAGCCTCCCCCCTACACCTCTGCCCTCAGAGAAAAGGGGGTCACTTTGAGAGCAGGAACACCCAGGAGAGCAGGGAGAGGTGGAAAAGAGCAAATGGCAGGGTAGTTTCCAGGCAGGCCTTGAGTCTCACCCTCAGGTCCCCCGTTCCTGGGAAGTATTCTCCGTACTTATGGAAGGACACGGTCATGACACGGTCCGTGGTGTAAAAGGCCTCCTCCACCCCATCCCCGTGGTGGATGTCAATGTCAATGTACAGCACCCTCTGGTGATACCTGGGGGCAGGAAGCAAGTCAGAAGGCTGCATTTATTCAGAGTAAAAGCTGCCTTCCCCAGCAGAGGAAATGGGAGAAAAAGGAACCCAGGGTTAGTCCCCAGGCTGCTCTCCCCAGGCTCTGCAAGGAAAAGAGCTGCAGAGGAGGGACACACTTCTTGGTCAGCAGTGGGACAGAACCACAGAGGAAATAAAGTGGCTTTTGCTGCTCAGGGCAGGCTCAGCTCAGTTTATTCAGATTCAGCCAATAAACTGCATTTTTCTGCCCAAGCCTCCCACTGAGGTTTGCCTTGAGCCAGAAGCTGTCACACATTCCAGCTGTGCCCTCTTTTCCAGGGTGGGTGGCAGAGAGAAGGGACAAAGAGCACCAGCACAATGCTCCAAAAGCTTCTGCTTCCTGCACAGTGCCACTGCTAGACACATACATCCCTGTAGGAGACATCCCAGAAGCCAGCTAATTCAGCCCTCCTGGGAAAGCACAGCTTAAAAAAGGCCACAAAAAGAAAAGGCTGGGAAGAAAGCACCAAGGACTGAGAGGGGAGGCAGCAGGAGGGCCAAACAGAGGGGGAAATAGTGCTGCCCTTACTTGAGGAGCTCCAGGATGGCCAGGACGATGTCGTTGACGTAACAGAAGCCAGAAGCCTCTGACTTCTTGGCGTGGTGGAGGCCTCCTGCCCAGTTCACTGCAATGTCTGTCTGCTGCTTGTTCAGCTTCACAGCACTGGCTGGGGGGAGAGCAGGGGCAGAGGGTGAGAACCACAGCAAGGACCCTGGGACAGGGCCAGGGCCCTTCCCACAGCACCACTCATGGCTCTGTTGGAGTCCTGCTCAGAGCACAAGCCCAGGGTTTAGCACTGGGTGTCTCCACACACCCAGGAAGGGAAGGGGAAAGGGGGGGAGAAGGGGAGAAGAAAGGGGAGAAGAAGGGCAAGGAAATGCAGGCTCTGCTCTGCACACCCTCATTGCTTCCCATTTTTGCCTCAGAGCAAAAATCTGCACAAACAAGTCCCCAGCATTCAGCTGAGGTCACACTGAACACAGTCTGGGTTTCTCAGGGCCCTGAACAAAAGATTTTAATGAAAGGTTTTATCCAACATCTATTCAGGTCATTGACTGAATATGCATTTAGGCAAAGGAAGTTCTCTTCCCTCAGCCCCTTCATACACTTTCTGCACGTTTTGCAAGCCTCCCAGGATGAAAACAAATGATCTGTTCCGTGGAATCCACAGCCCTGGGACCAGAGAGCACAGAGCCACTTCAAGAAATGCTGCAGCCAGTGCTGGTGGGAGCTGCTGAACCACAGTACAGGAAACACAGCCTTGGAGGTGCCATTGTGATGCAGCAACCACAAAGCTTTCAGGCCTGTGCACAGTAACAGTTCCCAACACCTGCCTTTCTGTAACAAAGTATGTGAAAATTGTGAAAGCATTTAAATGTTCCAGCTTTGAGGGAACTCACTGAAACCCCTCAGCTTACTGTTCATGTTCAGAGTCAGTGGCTTTTTGTTAAAACCAACAGATGAAGTAACCCTGTTCTTTCCTTCCCAGGTTATGCCTGCCCAGAGCAAGGTTTTAACAACTTTTTTTTTTTCTTTTCACTGTAAAGCTCACATTGATTTTTTTATTAAATCCTGTTGCTGTGGTTTTGTTTCAACTCTACCACTGGTGATGCTGTTATACCACTTAAAGAGCCCTTCACATATTCAGTGAGGAAACCCAGACCAGCGCTTAACAAATGGGGAGGGATCCATCAATATGCAAAGCCTGGGCTCACACAGGGAGAAATCTGGATCTAATTATTAAGGAAATCAGAAATAGGTTCACAGAGCTTCCCCACCACCCCCTACAACAGTGTATTTCCTGGACAGAACTACATTAAATGCATCTGCTTAAAAGGAAAAGAACACACGACTTGTGATCTTACCAACAGAGCCTCCAGCAGAGAGCTGACAGAACTCAAACAGCCCATCAAACACAGGGCAGTCCTCCCCAACATTAACTAGGAAAGAATATAACACAGTTAGTAAGACAAAACCCCCAAAAACACACAGCTTATACCAGCACTCAGATCAGAAAAGCAAAGTGGATGAGTGACCAGAAGTGTCAAACAACAAAACACTTGGATCAAACACTGGAATGTGAACACAAGAGAGCTGAGGGTTCCCTGAGGAGGCAAAGAGGTTGTTGCTGTAGGGAAGATGCTCCTCACTTGTAAGAAAACCAACAGGAGAGCACATCCCAGGAGCTCAAGAGGGGTGCTCCAGGGGGTCCCAAAACCAGTCCAACCTGGCAGAAAACAAGAGGGCAGAGAAGATGGGAAAGGGAAGGGATTTTGCTTCCATTTCCTACCATGCTGATGAGGAGGAGTTGAGCAAGCAACCAGTGCAGGGGAGAGTGGGGAGGTGGCACACACTGGGGTGTGCTGGAGAGGTTCACATCCACAGCTGGTTTGCTACACTTTGCACAACCCTTTTCCTTCACATCAGAGTTTTTAGGTTCTCTGACAGTTTTGAGGTTCTGTAGTTTTAGCTCTGATGAATTTCTACTGCAACCACTTTCACCATTCAAAATAAACACAGTAACAGATTCGGGTCTGACCCAGATTTGCTTTTACAAACACAGCAACGAAAATAAATCTGTATTTTTGTAGCAGCATCTGTAGAGTGTCTTCTTTCTGTGCTTAATGAGAAAGGCACAAAGAGCATAGATAGAAAGAGAGTTAAAAACTCAGCTCCACAAAGACTGTGTGAGGAGAGAGCCTGAATGGCCCCAGTCTGGGACACGGAGACCCAGAAGGAAGTGACTGTTCCCACTTTCCAGTTGTTTCAGCAGGACACAGCAACTGGCAGAGTTTGGATAATCAGCCACAGAGGTGGCTGGAAACTCCCCCTGATGAGTGAGGAGAATTGAAGTCATCGATTTCTGCATGTTTTCCATTACAAGAAATTCAACTTTGTGCCCTCTGGGTTACTCTGCCCAAGTCTGGCATCAGAATGAACTGAAAGACTGTCCCTTCCCTTTACAGCTGTTCTTCAGCTACACAGAGCCTGCTACTTTGCAGGTTTTGTTGATGAAAAGCCCTGTCCTTGCATGTTTAAGATGAATTTTCACATTTTGCCTCAGTTCTGGGGAAGCAGTGCAGGAAATGTTGACTGCCAGAGAGAGCAGAGTGTTCCTGAGCTGAATCTGCTCCAGGGGTAAACAGGTCACTCTGTGCAAACATGCACTTTGCTAGATGTCATTTGGTGTATTAAGGAGTATCAGGCACTGGAGGGAGTTTTTCAATGTATATTACTCATGAACCATATCCCCCCCTCCTCTCAGTGCTTGTGCTTTAATATCTGTCCCCTTCAGCTCACACCAGGTTTCCAAGACCAAAATATTGTTTCAATGAATTGTATTTGTTCAAAATCATGAGCTTAACGTTGCAGAGAGAACTAAAATCACCACTAAAGAGCCTCTCCATGGACTGGGGAGGTTAGAAGGAGACATCAGCCCCCCATCCTGACACAAAGCTCTCAGGTATTCATGTGGATCTCAACCCTGCCCCACTTCCAAACTGCCACTGCCCTGAAAACCCTTCACAGTTACTGCAGATTTGGGATGTAATTGAGAAGTTGGGGTTTTTCAGTTTGTTTGTTTGATTCACCCAACTCTTTCCCATCTCTGGTTGAAGATAAGCCTTAACACAAAATCCATGCAGCTCATAAATGGAGTAGTTCAGTCACTTCTGAGGCAGGAAGGGAATTTAGGAGAGTTTCCATCCAAACACAAGACAAAAAAAAGACAGGCAGGTCAAAGGGTTTTCCTCAGCTCCTTTGGCTTGACCCATGATTGATTTACCAGAAAAATCAAAAGGCAAGTCGGGAGGAAGATAATTTCCCATGGTTCTTCCTACTCTTTTTTATCCCAAACCTCTGCACTTGGCCTTGCATTCCCAGAGCCCTGGCTGGGGACCTTGGCAGGGCCTGCAGCATAACTCACATCTTTGCATCTGCTTGCTGTACTCAGACATGTTGTCTGGGCGGATGGATCTCAGGAATTTAATGTAGTCATCACTGTGGTACTTGGTCATCTCCTCTGCATTTGCCTTGTGAGGACGCTGCAAGGACACAAACAGAAAAAATTCCCATTTCCAATCCCAGATTTACTCCCAGGAACTGCAAAAAAATATCAAATCAGCAGCCTTAAACAAGACAAACTCACTTTGAAAGGCGAGAATGCCACTACTGGAATGTATTACATATGTAGACACAGACCATAAATTCAATTTACAGAGGCAAAAAAGCAGTTTTCCAGTGTCCAAAGCTTCTCTGAAGCACAGAACATCTCACTACAACACTCAGAAGAAACCAGAAATACATCAGCACAACTGTGTGGTTTTTTTCTCCTTTCCTCTGGCTCATCCAGGAGTCTGAAGCTCCCAAATCACAACCTGGCACAAAAACTATGATCTTTCAGAGCCACCTCCCTTGCTGAGCAGCCCTACACTCACATAGATCTCCATCTTCCTGTAGAGGCCATAGTTGAGCAGCAGGTTGTGGGTCATCCGGATCCTGTGGGGTTTCATGGGATGTCCTTGGCCATAATAGTAGTTTCCAACATCACCTGGGAGCAGAAAGGACTCTGTTACAGCAGGGAAAACCATCCACTCCTTTAAAGGGAATCACAGCCAAGCCAGCAGGTCAAATGACATTTATTTGTCCTTCAGAGGGGTTGGGGTCTCCCATCTTCTTGGCACAGGTGTCTCCATGGATTCAGGAAAGTCATGGATTCAGAAGGGTGGAATTAGATCATCTTTAAGGTCCCTTCCAGCCCAAAGCATCCTGTGGTTCTACAAGTTCAGAGGAGGAAGCTCCAGCCTTGGAGCAGAGGAGTTTTCTGTGCTGACTGAGCACTCAAAACCACCTCAGACAAGAGGACTGCCAGGTTTCCTTGGGCAGGACCCACCCAGGCCACGGGAGTTTAATCCCAGCTCAGACAGTGCCTCATCCCAGGGAGCAGCAGCCCCTGCCTCACTTCCTTACTGCCTACCCAAAGTGCCTCTGTCACTGAGCAAACACCAGCCCAGCTGTGCTTTTACAGCTCCTCAGCCCTTCTCACCCTTTTTTACATCTTGAAATCCTTCAGAGGGATCTCAGGCCTTCCCAGCCACCCCCTGAGAAGCCTCCTATGGACACCAGCCTAACAAAGTCACCTTCCTGCAAGCTCATCTCCCCACCTGGATTTTCTCCTCCCCAGCCAAAGCTGAGCTCACACTTCACTCCCCCACAGCAGGCACCGCTAAACAGGGTTATTTCCCCCTCCCTCCTTTCCCAGGGAACTTATTTTCCTGAAATGTACAGAAATTTAACTTTCAGATTGGTGCCTCCTGCCTGATTTGGCTGCAGGAGGCACAGATCAAACACTGCCAAGAGCAGGAAACACTCAGGCAGCCACAGGCAGCAGGAATATCTCCCAAGCCTCATTTTCTTGGGAAACCAGATGAAGTTGTTCATGGAGTTGTACAACTCCTGATCCATTTAGGAAGCAGGAGACTCAATCCAGTCTGGCTGGTGACTCAGTTGGGAGAATTAATATTTCATCACCCATCTCAACATTCAGGAGAAGCTGCTGCTTCCCCGCAGCACTGGAGCTTTTCCTCCTGTGGACACGGATCTATTTTCAGTCAAAGTGGATGCAAATGGTGCAAATCCCACACCCAGACAACTCTGCTGCTGGGATTTACCTGTCCATGGGGCTACAGGGAAATGGGGGGTTGTGTTCTTTCACTATATGGAATTACTTTCAGTTAAATACATCTCTTAACCAAAAAGAATTCTGTTTTCTGAAATTTATGAGGGGTAACCATCCCTCCAGTAAAACATATCCCTAAACCTCCCCCTAAATCAAGCCTTGGGGAACCTCACAAGAGATGTTTGAGACTCTGTCTAGAAAAATACAAGCACAAAACTTCACGAAGCTTTAAAAAACCAGCACCATCCTCCCCTCAGGCTGTCAGTGAAATGCCTGAGCCACCCCGACCTCCAGAGCCTGTTCTCTCTGCTGACACATCCCACCAGGAATCCTGGGGAGCCCCGGGGTGCCAGAGCAGATGGAGAGACTGTGAACTCAACAGACACCTCTTCATCTGCTGGGGTTCAGCAAGTCCCTTCATGGGACTTACCACCTCCTTCATGGGGAGCTTGTAAGGGAGAATTTACACCCAAACCACTCCAAAACAGACCTTTGGATACCTCATCACCTTTTCCTCACTCTCTGCATCCCACATTCCTTCTCCACCTGCAATTTATGGCTCAAGAGACCCAAACCAGCACCCTGTGGGGAATTTTCCCACCAGATCCAACCTCCCTGCGTGGGAAATAAAGGCCCCAAACAAACTGGTCTCCTGCAACTGCAGACTGTGCCTTTCCCCACAATGAAAGCACCTCGGCCACACTGTGGATGTTTGTCAGCTGCTCAGAAAAGAGCAGTGGAAAAAAAATACAAAAAAGGGGCCACTAAAACCTCACCACGGAGTAAATTAGGGAGGGCAGCTCTAGACAAGAGTGTGGAGCCCAACCTTGTGCAGTAAAGACCTCAAGGGAGGCAGCTCTGCTCAGCATTTCACACAAAACAACCAGTTATTTCATATTCAACATATAATTATGTGCCTCCCAAGATTACAGTTTGCTCACAAACCAACAGGCTGCTCTGTGAACACGTTATATTCCAAAGACAGGGATGAATTTCATGGAATCACAGAATGGTTTGGGTTGGGGGGGACTTGAAGATCATCCAGCCCCACGCCCTGTCACGGGCAGGGACACCTTCTACCAGCCCAGGGTGCTCCACCCTGGCCTTGGACACTCCCAGGGATGGGGCAGCCACAGCTTCTCTGCCCAGCCTGTGCCAGGGCCTGCCCACCCTCCCAGGGAAGGATTTCTCCCCAATATCCCATCTAACCCTGCCCTCAGTCCTACAAACTAAGGCCAAATTTGGACACGGGGACCATTCCTTCCCCAACATCCCAACCTGTTGTGTCATTCTGGCACTCTTCTGAGTTCAAACCAGGCTCCCCTCGCATTTTGGAATGCTGGTGTTGCACAGAGCAGTCGTGGGGTGAAACTGGGCTGGATTTCACTTCACCCAGAGCACTAATCCTGCCTCTTTTCCTTGCCCTGCCCTTCCAAAGGAACCAGCTGAGGCAGAGACTCTCAGTGCAGGTTGCAGACGTCACACTGGCTTCTTCAGAGAAATCAAAGCCCTCCCCACACGCCTGACAGAGTCATTTGGAAGAGCCCCCTTCACTGGCCACGTCCACTTAGGGAGAAAAAGTAGGAAGAGCAAGTTTTTATTTGATTTCAGGCCGAAACCCACAGTGAAACAGAGAATTGCACAACACCTCTCACACAGGGGAGTCAGAGCCTGCCCATCAGTGAGGCACCCAAAGGGAGGGGGCTGTGAGCCTGTCCTGTCCCCCAGCACCTCCCTGTGCCCCCCAAAATCCTTCTCCAGCATTCCAGCACAGCTCCCAGAGCCTCTCTGGGCCTCGTGCCCCTCTCTCCACCCCAGATCCCTGCCAGCCTTTCCTCCAAACAAACTCCCCACATTTCCAGACTCCCCAACTTCCCCCTATCCCTCCCATTCTCCTGTCCAGTGCCTCCCACATCCCTGCCTGTGCCCCCCAGTGCTCCCAAACCCACTGAAGACCCCATGTAACCCAGCTTACACTTCCCTGATCCACATGGCCCTATCCCCCAGTGCCCCCAGTATCCCTCTCTGCACCCCCAGTGCCCCCAGTACCCCTCCCTGCACCCTCAGTGCCCCCAATACCCCTCCCTGCACCCCCAGTGCCCCCAATACCCCTCCTTGAATCCCCCAGTGCCCCCAGTACCGCTCCTTCCATCCCCCAGTGCCCCCAGTACCCCTCCTTGCATCCCCCAGTACCCCTCCCTGCAACCCCAGTGCTCCCAAT
>JAWWEW010000060.1:4370486-4383322 GCA_035583185.1 Anabacerthia variegaticeps
CCTCCCCCCAGGGACCCCCATTACCCCCTGCAGTGGGTTGGTGCAAGTGGGGTCTGTTACTGGTTGGCATCCCCCCGAGTGCCCACCCCAAGGCAGCTCTGGCTCTGCGAGGCCCCCGCCGCTGAAAAGGTCTTTATTTCCCCCAAAATGGGGGTGGGACAGGTCCTGAAAACACCACGGGGGGAAGAGCACCCCCAGCACCCCAGAGTGATGTCCATGGAGTCTGTGGGGTTTGGTCCAGGGGAGAGTCCCCCAATACACTGGGATGATGTCCATGGAGTCTGTGGGGTTTGGTGTACAGGCAGCACCCCCAGCACCCCAGGGTGATGTCCATGGAGTCTGTGGGGTTTTGGTCCAGGGGAACACCCCCAACCCCCTGCCATCGGGGTGTCCCAGCACCCATCACGGCTGCTGCTGGTACTGGCCCTCGGTGGCCGTGAAGAAGTCCTCGAGCACACTCTTCATGTACTCGAAGGTGGGGCGCTCCTCGGGGCTCTCCTTCCAGCACTGCCTCATCAGCTCGTACAGCTCGGCAGGGCAGTTGTCCGGCTGTGGCATCCGGTACCCCCGCTCCAGGTTCTGGATCACCTCGGGGTTGGTCATCCCTGCCAGGACAACACATGGGGTCAGTTGGGGTCACCCCCAACACACATCGTAGATGCCACCCCATGGATGGTCATCCCTGCCAGGACAATGCACAGGACTCAGTTTGGTACCACACTGGGGATGGTCATCCCTACATCAAATCGGGGTCACCTGCACATCATAGGTGCCACCCCAGGGTTGGTCATCCCTGCCTGGATAATGCAGAGGACTCAATTTGGTACCACCCTGGGGCTGGGGACTCCTTCCTGAACAACACACAGGACACGATTTGGGTCCCCCCATATCACAGATACCGCCCTGGGGTTGGTCACACCTCCAGGACACACACAGGACTCAATTTGGGTCCCCCCATATCACAGGTACCACCCTGGGGTTGGTGACCCCTGCCAGGACAACACAGAGGACTCAATTTGGGTCCCCCCATATCACAGGTACCACCCTGGGGCTCGTCACACCTCCAGGACACACACAGGACACAATTTGGGGCTGGTCACACTTCCAGGACACACACAAGACACAGTTTGGGTCCCCCCATATCACAGATACCACCCTGGGATTGGTCACCCCTGCCAGGACAACACAGAGGACTCAGTTTGGTACCACCCTGGGGCTGGTCACACCTCCAGGACACACACAGGACACAGTTTGGGTCCCCCATATCACAGGTACCATCCTAGGGTCAGTGACCCCTGCCAGGACAACACACAGGACACAATTTGGGTCCCCCCATATCACAGGTACCACCCTGGGGTTGGTCACCCCTGCCAGGACAACACAGAGGACTCAGTTTGGTACCACCCTGGGCACAGTCATCTCTGCCAGGACACACACAGGACACAATTTGGGTCCCCCCATATCACAGGTACCACCCTGGGGACGGTCACCTCTGCCAGGACAGACAACACACGTGACATCGAATTGGGGTCACCCCACACTTTCAGCCCCCGTGGGGAGGCTTCCCCCCATTCCACTGCCCCCGAACGCCCCTCCAAGCGGATTTTGGGGATGTGCCATGGGAAGCAGTGGGATGGAGGGCAGGGAGCCAGGCTGGGAGCGTGTGTGCGTGCAGGAGTGCATGTCCACACTCGTGGGCGTGCGCTTGCGTGTGCCAGCACTGCTGCCACGGGAGAATCCTGCAGCTGCTGGGAAATCCTGACCTGGATATGGGATCCGACCGTAGGTGACGATCTCGGTGAGCAGGATCCCGAAGGACCACACGTCCGACTTGATGGTGAACGTCCCGTAATTAATGGCCTCTGGAGCCGTCCACTTAATAGGGAATTTGGCCCCTGAAAACAACCCAGCAGGAGGGGAGGGAATGAGGCGTCCTGGCAGGGCTGGAATCACCCCTCTGTATGTTTAATCTGCTGTGACAGCCCCGGCTCAGCCTCTGTCCCTGCCCTGGGTTGAGCTGGCTTTGGTGGCATCCCGTCCCCCCATTGCTGGGCTGTGGGCTGGCACCCCTGCTCCTCCAGTGGCCACCAGCCAGGGCTGCCAGCCCACCAAAAGCAGGGCTGGGTGGGCAAACAGGGTCCTGCAGGGTCCTGCAGCCCCCTGCCCATCCAAAGGGAGAGATGGGGAGGAAAAAATGTCCCTTCAGTCCCCCTTTTCTCCCTCTCCTGCAGGTCCTGTCCCTGCAATCCCCCTGTGCTGCCTCTCCTGCAGCTCCTAGGGCACTGTGGGGACCCCCAGGGAGGGCAGGGTGGGTGGGGGTCCCTCCTGAGCAGGGCAGGATGGGGTCCCACCCTCGCGAGCCGTGTACTCGTTGTCCTCGATGAGCCGGGCCAGCCCAAAATCGGCGATTTTGCAGCACAGAGTGTCGGAGACAAGGATGTTGGCGGCTCTCAGGTCCCGGTGGATGTAGTTCTTGGCCTCGATGAAGGCCATGCCTTCAGAGATCTGTAATTGGGGGTAATTGCAATTAGCTCCAGCCCTGCAGAGCCCTCCCCGTGCCAGCCCCATGGGTCTGTCCCCCTCACCTGTGCAGCCATGTCCAGCAGCTTGTTGATGCTGAGCTTGACGCCTTCCGAGGTCTTGAGGAAGTCCACGAGGCTGCCTGCAATGGGGGCAGCAGCTCTGAGCAGCAAACACACGCTGCCTCCCTCCCCAGCCCCTCGGGGTCGTGGTGGGGAGGGTCACCAGGGCACTGCCACCCACTGCTGCAACCCAAAATGCAGGGCTGGGAAGCTCAGAGCCCCCCAGGAAGGTGGGCAGGAGAGGGTGGGCAGGGGAACCTTCCTGGAAGGTCCATCTCTCCTCCTTTATCCCCCAGCTCCTGGTGGAGGGAGGGACAATGCCAAGGCAGAGCGTGGCAGGGATGCCCAGAGTGGCTTGAGGCACATCAACCAGCACAAACAGCTGGATGGGACAGCCAGGAGCTGAAGGACTGGACTTTTGGGGCTGCCCAGGGTGGTGGTGGCATCCCCACCCCTGGAGGTGCCCAAGGAAGGACGTGGCACTCAGTGCTCTGGGCTGGGTGACGAGGTGGGCATCGGGCACAGGTTGGACTCGACCTTGGAGGTGTTTTCCCACCTAAGTGACCCCGTGGCTGTGTGCCCACAGCTCTCCAGAGCCCCCAGCCATCCCTCCTCAGCCATGCCCAGCCAGCCTCACCCTTCTCCATGTACTCGGTGATGATGTAGATGGGCTCCTTGGTGACCACGGCATAGAGCCGCACCAGCCGTGGGTGCTGCAGGTTCTTCATGAGGTTGGCCTCGGCCAGGAAGGCGCTGGGGGACATGCTGCCCGCCTTCAGGCTCTTCACAGCCACCTTCGTGTGCCCGTTGTACAAGCCTGGGGAAGAACGGGGTGGGGAGAGGGACCGGGGATGTGTTTGGGAGCTGCTCTGTGAGTCTGGAGCATCCCAAGCCAAGAGTGCACAGGGAAAGGTTGCAAAGGCTGGTTGGAGGCTGCAAAGGTTGACTGAAGATGGACTCTCACACCTCGGACTGGTGCAGCATGGCCGGAGGGTTTTTGGGGTGATCACAGCACTGTCTCGGGCTAAAAGCTGTGATCACACTTCAACCCACGTGGCAGATACCTTAATGTGTGGCTTTCAGTCACCACAAGGAAAGGAGGATGTGGATCACTGGGTTTTGAGCAGGAGGGTGGGCTGGGGGAGCCAGGCTCTGGCTGGGAACCAGGAGGGGACTTTGTGGGGCAGCCAGCACCCATGGGTGTGGAGGCAGAGACCCCTCTTTGGTGGGGGAGAGGAGGAGGGCAGCCCTAGTGCCTTCCCCACCGTGGCACTCAGGAGCAGGAGGTGCTTCTATGGCTGGATCACCACACCCTGAGGCCCCATGCTGCCTCCAAGCTCCAGCTGCTCCCAGAATTCCAGCCAGAGCCACAACAAGGGACATTTCCCAAGTGTGGCCAAAGCCACCAGCTGCTCTCATGGTGAGCAGAGCCCAGCTCCATGAGGACACAGCCCCTGTCCCCCCGTGCCTCCACCAGCATCCCACCCTGCCAGTGGAACATGGATAGGGGTGGCTGGGGTGGGAGAGGGGGAAGCTTGGGCTGCTCCTGGGAACCAGAGCTGCCCCAGGGCTGCCCAGCTCCTGGGTTCCCCCCTCTCCCACGACCACGTGGAAAGCCATGGTCCCACTCCAGAAGAGATCCCTGCTGGATCCCCCCCATCCCGAGGATGCCACATACCAGAGCCTCATCCAGGAGCAGGAGGAGCCCCAGTCTCACCCTGACTCACCCATCCAGACCTCTCCGAACTGCCCCGCTCCCAGTTTCTCCACCAGCTTCAGTGACTCCCGTGGCACTTCCCACTCGTCCTGCCACCACGGCTTCTGCGGCTTCTGCGTCCGGCAGGGTTTGCCCAGGCGGGTGCAGAGCCCGTCGGAGCTGCCTGGGGTGGGGGGAGGCAGAGCTGGGCTCAGGGCAGGCAGGGGCACCAGGAGCCTGGCACAGGCCAATGGCTTGGCTGGGGCACAGGGAGCAGCGTGTCTTGCTCATCCCATCCCATCCCATCCCATCCCATCCCATCCCATCCCATCCCATCCCATCCCATCCCATCCCATCCCTGACCCATCCTGTCCCATCCCATTCCCATCCCATCCTATCCTCTCCCATCCTGTCCCATTCCAGTCCCATCTTGTCCCATCCCATCCAATTCTGTGCCATTCCCATCCCATTCCCATTTCACCCTGTCCTATCCCATCCTTCCCCCTCTACCATTCTCATCCCTTCCAATCCTGTCCCATCCCACTCTCATCCCATCCCCATTCCATTCCCATTTCACCCTGTCCTATCCCATCCTGCCCCCTCTACCATTCTCATCCCATCCAACCCTGTCCCATCTCTCTCCCATCCTGCCCCATTCCTATTCCATTCCCATCCCATACTACCCCGTTCCATCCTGACCCATCCCACCCCATCCCACCTCATTCCCACCCCATTCCCACCCCATCCCACCCCGTTCCCACTCCCTCAGCCCAGCCCATACGGGTGTAGTGCTGCACCAGCTCCCTGAGGCTGCTGAAGGGCATGCGGGGGGAGATGTAGAAGCCACCATTGTCCAGGTTCCGGATCTTGTAGTGCTTCACCGTCTCTCCCTGGCTCTCATCGAGGTCCCTCACAGACAGTGAATACGAGCCTGGGGACACAGGGACCATGTGGGACCCTTCCCGTGCTTCCAGAGCCTTTCCCAGTGCTCCCAGCAGGAGCTGCTCTTGGGGTGGTACCTTTGGAGGTCTCGCTCTCCCGGATGAGGAAGGAGCCGTGCGTGTTGCCCGACGCCAGGAGCTGCCTCTCCGCGTCCTTGCGGCTGATGTTCTTGAAGAACCACCTGGGGACACGGGGCAGGGTTAGGCATGGGGGGATCAGGTTGTGCCTTCACCCACTGGCACTTCTGGGGACACTCCTGGCTCCGTCCCCCTGTGCCAGGACATCCATCCCCACTCACGGCTCGGGCTCCAGGCTGTTCACCAAGGCCACGAAGTTGTAGGGGATCAATCCCTCCTGGCCGGTGGTGAGCGACTGTGCCTTCCACCACTCCCCATTCCTGCAAGGACACAGCGAGGTGAGACCCTCACAGCTGCCAGGACCCTGCACAGACCCCCTAGAAGCCCTTGCTTACTCTTCCAGGACACGGAGCTTCTCGCCCTTCCGCAGCCCCAGGTCCCCGTCGTGCTTGGGCTCGTAGTTGTACAGGGCCACCACCAGCTTATCTGGAAGGACAAGAGGAGGGACAGGGTGGCAGTGGCCAGTTTGGGGTGTCCCAGCCACCCTCTGCTGTGGCCAGACCTTACCTTGCACGGGGGAGCACGGCGGGGACGTGGACACGTAGGACACCAGGGGGTCTTGCAGCTCGGAGCCATTGCGGATCAGCCTCTGCCAGAGGATGAGGAGCCCTGTGAGCCCTCACCTTCCAGGGGTTGGCCACCCCATGGCCACCTCCAGAGGGGTTTGGCCGCCAGGATGGGGACCTCCTCACCCCCTCCTCACCTGCCCCTTGCTGTCGGGCTCGATGGGGTAATTGCAGTGCTCACAAATGTCGATGTTCTCAATCCAGTCATCGTCATAGTCTGAGCTGCAGCAGCAGCCCATGGTGCCTGGGGGGGCAGAGGTGATGAGGGGAGCCTTGGCAGCCCCAGCCTCACCTCTCCCCCTGCTCCAGCACATCCTCATCCCTGCATCCATCCTCACCTCTCCCCCTGCTCCAGCACATCCTCATCCCTGCATCCATCCTCACCTCTCCTCCTGCTCCAGCACGTCCCCATCCCTGCATCCATCCTCACCTCTCCCCCTGCTCCAGCACATCCCCATCCCTGCATCCATCCACCTGGCTGTCCATGTGGCACAGCCCATCCTGCACACTGCTCAGCTGAACTGGGGACATCACCTGACTCTCTCTCCAGCCATTATTTCCTCCTGCTTTATTCTGACTTTGTTAATCAAAACCACTGAAGGCAATTAGTCCCCAGCCTGAGGCTCCCCTTTCCCTCCAGCTCCATCCCACCCTGCATCCCACCTACCTCCATCCTTCCCTTGGGCTGGCCCCTCAGTTCTCCACCCAGATAACAACCTAATCATTAATATCCCATCAACGATTAATACACTCGTGCCTGGCCCTACAGCTCATGTTTAAGGAGGTTTGGCTGGACGTGGCACCCCCCAAAAGCAGTTCCTGGGGTCAGAGGTGGATGTGGGTGCTCCCCACACACCCCACCTGATTTCCGTCTCCCACGGGCTCTCGGCCTGCCCCACATTCACCCCATTTCTCCTGCCTCAGGGATGTCCTGAAAGTCCCCCCCTGCTCCGGGACCCCTCATGCTCTGCAGCTCCCCCTGAGACATCCAGGACCCCCCAACCTCGAGGTTGAGGGTGACACAGAGCCGGCTCAGGGGTGTCCCCAGTGTCCCCACTCCGGTGTCACGAGTGTCGCGTGGGCTCCGCAAAGCACCCCGAGCACCTCTGCCCTTCCCACGAGTGCTGATCATGGCACAGAGCCGGGAGCCCCACACACGGTGCCTGGTGTGGAAACGGCAGCCCACGGCCCCGGAAAAAGCTCTTCTGCAGAATCCCCCACGCCCACACGGATGGGAATTGGCTCCATCTCCACCAAGACCTGGCCTCCAAGCCCTGCTCTCCAGGCTCAGCTCTGGGGGCTCTCTGGGGGCCCTGATGTGGTTTCTGCAGGGTCTGGAGCCCTGAGACACCCTAAGTCACCATGAGCCAGCCCAGATGTGCCTGACCAACACCCAAAACCAGCGGCTGCTGTGCCAGCACCGAGCAGGAGCTCTGATCTGGCAGAGAGTTGTGCAACTGTGAGGGTCCCCAACCGAGCCCTGGGAGATGCTCTGCTGGGAGCCAGACTGGCTCCTGGCACCTCTGGCACCATTTTGTCCTCAGTTTCCAGCCATTCCACCACGTAAATCCACCTCTTTCTGTGCTGCTCAGGAGGATGCAGCAGTGGGGGCTTTGTTTGAGTTTGGGGGCTTCATTTGGGTTTGGGGACATAGGGAAAGGCCTCACGGCGGGTCCCCAAGGAGGGCGTGGGGTCCCCAGGGTGCTGCCAGCCCCTGGTGCCACCAGCCTCAGCCAGAGGATGCTGCCAGACAGAGCCCCCCAAGCCTGCACTGCCCAGGCTGGTTTTCCAGACCAGGAGCCCCCTCCCCTGGGTTCAGGGTTGGCAGGGACATGGGGACCATCCCCACAGTGCCACCTCAGGGTGCCCACCACCACAGTGACCAAAGGGAACAGGTGACTGGCAGATCTGGCAAGGAGAACACAGATGAGTGACCCCCCCCAATGCTGTGCAACACCACTTTGGGGACTTGTGCTAAAAACCACCCTGGTACCCTCAGCTCCTGGCAACACCCATTTGGGTACTTTGGCACTCAAAAAGGGGTCTAGCCACCCTGCAGCAGGTAGGGCCACAGTGATGCCCAGCAGCAGCCAAACCCATCTCCATCCCCCAGCACCACCCTGGCCCCGCAGAAGAGAATCCCCCAATCCCCCCAGAGCTCCCCACAGCCCTTCAAACCCCTCCACCAAAGGCGAGCGGTGCCAGGAGGTGTTTTTTCCTCCCTGGGGTGGGGAGGGAGGTGCTGCTATTGTGCCTTTTTTTCTTGCAGCCCAAGCCACAGCGTAATTTCCACTGAGCAGCCGTTTCACCTGGGCCACGCCGGAGACAGGGGCTGTTTGAAGTTGTTTTTGGTGACTGCATCTGTGCAACCGAATTTCTGCTGCCAAGGTGCCTGGGAGGGCCCTGCCCCGTGTTCGGTGTCCCCCAGCAGGTGTGCATGGGTGTGCATGGATGTACATCTATGCCCTTGCATGTGTCTCCCCCTGGCCTTGCCCTGGAGCATGTTTGACCCCCCCAGCTCCCTCCCCTGTTCTGGCCCTTTCTCACACGCTGCTCTGGCCAGGTCTGGTTGGTTTGGTCACAAGTGTGGGTGGGTGTGAGCAGCACTGCAGGCTGGGCTGACCCTGTCCTTGATGCTCTTCAAGGCTCACCTGAGTGTCCCCGAGCCAGCTGTGAGCCAGCTGTGAGCCACTGGATGTCCAGCCCTGCGCTGGCAGAGCCTCAAAGTGACACGAGGGACCACAGCCCCAAAGCTGCCATTGCAGCAGGAAGGTGTTTGCACTGAGACAGCACCAGAAACGGGTCTATCTCAGCCTCTGAACCCCCAAAACGGGCAGCAGCCCCCACTGGACAAGCACTAAACTGGTGCCTGTCCCTACACTGCCCTCACCCACGGCCTCGGGGACAAAACTCCCCCTTACACCCTGGAAATGGGGGCTTGGGAAGAGCCCTGTGAGGGGGCCGGTGCCCCCACCCTGGGCAGGACCCCCAGGTGGGCAGAGGACATTGGGACAGTGACTTTCACCCCAACAGGGTGGGCACAGAGGAACGGGGAGCACAGGCTCACTGCCCCCATCCCTCACCCAGGCACCAGCACAGCATCCCCCCAACACATCTCCAAGCCCAAACTCCATCCCTCCGAGGGGCACTCGGAGAGCACAGTGGATCCCCCCCCCCCAATTTCACACCTGGGTGGTCCCCACCTCCCACCTGGACACTGCAGACCCCCTGACCCCCAGAACTCACCTGTGGGCAGCGAGGTGAGGAGCGGGCTCTATCAGACCCCCATGCCCTGGATTCTCTGCCGCCCCTCCTCAGGTGCTCCCCATCCCACCGGGACCCTGCTGGGAGCAGCGAGGAGCCCCCCAGGCCCGGGCTGTGCTCCCCACCACCCTCTCCTGCTCCCGCCTGCCCCAGTTTCCTGCCTCATGAGCAAACTCTCGAGAAGTTGGTTCTCAGCTCACACCCGACCGCAAGCGCGAGTGACAAACCCCGAGGGCTTCCTGCCATCCCCGCCACGAGGGTCCCTGCTCAGGCTGCCCCCTCACCCAGGGGATGCTGAGACCCTCAGTCATGAGAGTGGGGTCCTACAAGGGGGGGAGAGGGGTCAGAGATGGGCAGGGGGGTTGTCACCTGGTGCCCAAACCCCCCGGTCCCCTGTGCTGTCCCCTCTCCAGGGCTCAGGTTGGCAGTGCCCTGCACCAGCTGCCCCTGACCCCAACACCCCTTGTAGGACTCATCCTGCACGTCACAGCCCCCTGCTCTGGCCGTCACCATGGTGCCATCGCAGGCTATGGCACCACGGGGACATGGGCTGACGCAGAGGGGACATGTGGTGGCCCTGCCAGGCTGCCAGCCCTGTGTTTTGGAGGCAGCTCAGAGCAGAGCAACCACAACACCATTGTCTTGGCTTCTGAGATCAGACACGAAGCCACAGGTACCTGCTCGGCAAGGCACAGGAAGCCCAGCTGTGCTGGGGAGGGGGGGTTGTGGCAGCCTGGAGGGCACACCAGTCTCTCCCCACGTCGTGGCAAGGAGAAGAAGCCCCCAGGATGATCCCTGTGTCATCTCACGGCTTCCCTGGGTCTGCCTGTATCACTCCTGGCACTGCTTGCTCATAGTGTTCTGTGAAAGTCACATCCCAGGTGGCACTTTGTGCTGTCACCCCCCCAGTCCCCACAGCAAAAGGCCGGGAGCCACATCTGGGGGGTACAGGAAGGTGCCTGGGTACAAAATACAGATAAAAGATCAGCTCTCACCTTCACCTCCTTTTATTCCACCTCAAAGGGCCATTCCCAATATTTTCCACCATCCCCAGGGACAGCCCCCCAAACCCCCTGTGCCCCATGGAGGGGGTGGCATTTCCCATGTCACCAGGGCATGGCACTGCCCCCGGAGCAGGGCTGGCAGCACCATGGCTCAGCTGCCCCTGCCCTGAGACCTGGGGGTTTTGGGAGGGATCCTCGAGCCCTGCCAGGTCCAGGTGCACCCACGGGTGACAGTGGGGTGACCCCAGGGGGGTCAGCAGAGGGAGAAGCGCCGGGAGTTGATGTTCATGCGGGTGACCCCGATGTGCTTGAGGGGCGTGGAGAGCAGGAAGGCGGCCTTGGGAGGGATGTTGCAGAGCAGGTCCGAGTCTTCCTCGCAGCCCTCGAGGCCGAAGGTGGCGTCGTCCAGCATCTCCTTGTGCTGGTGGCACGCCTGCTCCACCTTGAGCCGGTGCAGCCGAGCCCGCAGGCGCATCAGCTGCTGTGCCAGGCTCTGGTCCACAGCCTGCATGTCCTGCTGCAGGGGACACGGGGTCAGGATGGACGGGAGCGACCCCAGGGCAGCCGCCTGGGCAGCAGGGATGGGGCTGGGCCAGGGAACAAACCCACCAGAGACCACCCTGGGACAGGGATGGGGCTGGGCCAGGGAACAACCCCACCAGGGACCACCCTGGGACAGGGATGGGGCTTGGTCAGGGAACAAACCCACCAGGGACCACCCTGGGACAGGGATGGGGCTGGGCCAGGGAACAACCCCACCAGGGACCACCCTGGGACAGGGATGGGGCTGGGCCAGGGAACAACCCCACCGGAGACCACCCTGGGACAGGGATGGGGCTGGGCCAGGGAACAAACCCACCAGAGACCACTCTGGGACAGCACAGAGCCCATGGACACAGCCCTGGGGTGGGCACAGTGTCTGTGCCAGGGTCAGGTGCCCGTGGGTTTGTACCCACGGGGCTGTTGCTGCCTTAGGGATGCCCCAAAACACCCTGTGCCCCATGAGGACGGTGGCATTTCCCATGGCATCGCCCTGGGAGCAGGGCTGGCAGCACCGTGGCTTGGCTCTGCCCGCCCTGGGTCCTGAGGGATTTTGGGTGCCACCCTGTGAAAGCCACCATGTGCCACATCAAGGAGCCCGTGGCAGCGCTGCCACCAGCAGAGCTGGTGGGAGGGGGTGACAAGTGCAGACCCCGACAGGGCTGTGACCCCCAGTGCTGGGAGGGGACAGGGGCACAGCTATGGTACCACAGAGCCACATGTGCCATGCAAAAGTCCCCACCAAGGTGAGCAAAGGAGCAAAGCCCCCTCTGTCCCCACCGTGTCCCCCCACTGGTGTGTTGGGTTGGGCACAGGGGACCCCTGTGGTCCCATCTCAGCCCTTGCCCACCACCCATCCCACCACCAGCTACTCACCAGCTCCATCCTGAGCCACTCCAGCGCCTCCTCCATGGTGGCAAAGCCACAGATGCCACCACCCTGCGGGTCCTGGGGGTGCCCAGCGCCCTGCTCAGCCCCCCGTGCCCCTCCGGGGGTCCGGGTGCCCCAGCGCTGCCCCCTCACCCGGGCTTCCCACTCCAGGTACGAGGGTCTCCGGGTCTGCAGCTTCAGCTTGGCCGTCAGAGCCTTCACACTGTCCAGGTTCTCCTCCTCCCAGGTGGGCTCCTCCTCGCCCAGCTCCTTGAACTTCACCTGGCTGAAAGCCATGGTGCCACCCACCCAAAAAAACCCCCGGGGTGACCTCTGCCCACTCAGCCCTCCCCCGTGGGAATGAAGCCCCTGCCACGACCACCCACCCACTGCCCCAGTTGTGCCCGATTCCCGGCTATTTATCCATCCCCGAGGGCAATTCCGATGGGCAGGAATTTCCTTATCCAGAGAAGTGCAAAGGAGGAGGTGGTTTGTTTTTCTTTATTTTCTTTTATTTATTTGATGTTGTTGTGTTGGTTGGTTTTTGGTTGTTTTTTTTTGTTTTTTTTTCTGTTTTCGTTTCCTTTTCTTTTTTAGCATCATTGTCTCCGGCTGGGAGGAGACTCCCCGTTCCCGGACGGAGCCTTCCCCGGGCACGGAGGAGCGGGAATGATTTATCCCCGGGCACAGCCCCCCTCCCACGGCCGGGGGGAGCCCAAAAAAAGCCAAAAGGAAGGAAAAAGGGCCCGGGGGGGGCACAGGGGGCAGTCGGGGTCCCGCACCCGGACGGGACGTTAAGGTGGAACCGCCCCGGGGTCTCTGCTCCGCCGCCTCCTCCCTGCCCCGAGGGGCTTCCAGGGCCACCAGCGGTGCCTCCTGCATCTCACCTGTGCCCCACGGGTCTCACCTGTGCCCCACGGGTCCCACTGCCCCCTGCACGCCCACCTCGGACCCCTCCAGCGCCCCAAATACCCCGCGTGTCCCGCCTGTGCTGCGAGCGACATCCCCGTGCCCCCTCGCGTGTCCCCCCCGTGTCCCCTCGAGTGTCCCCTCCCCGCCGCACCCCTCGCGGTGCCCCCCACCCCAAAAGCCCACCCGGGATCCCCCCACCCGGGGATCGCCCCGTCGCTCCGGACCGGGCCACCTTAAACCCGACATCCGCCGCCCGGCCGGGCAGTGCGGGGCATCGCCGCACCCCGGGGTCCCTCCCTGCAGCCCCAGCTCCCCCTCTTGCT
>JAWWEW010000060.1:4383422-4404307 GCA_035583185.1 Anabacerthia variegaticeps
TCACCCCCCGACATCCCCCTTTCACCCCCCGACATCCCCCCTTCCATCCCCCAACATCCCCCTGCTTACGGCCAGCGGTTCCCTGTTGGTGGCACTCCGGGGTCCCCCGCTCGCACCACCCCCCTGCCGGGTCCCTGCTGCACCCCACAGCCTCCTGCTTGCATCCTGAGAGCCTTCCTTGCACCCCAAGGTCACTGCTGATCCCCCAAGGTTCCCTGCTTGCACCCCAAAGTTCCCTGCTTATGCCCAGGAGTTCCCCGTGGGCACTCTGAGGTCCCCTCTCTGCCCCCCACTGTCCTCCTGCTTGCCCCCCGAGCTCCCTGCTTGCCCCCCGAGCTCCCTTTTTGCCCCCCAAGTTCCCTGCTTGCCCCCTGAGCTCCCTGCTTTCCCCCCAAGCTCCCTGCTTGCCCCCCAAGGGCCCTGTTTGCCCCCCCAGCTCCCCAGCTGCCCCCCAGCCCGAGCAGGTAAGCAGAGGGGTGTCAGGGACTCTGCCAGGTGCCCACCCTCCTCCTCCTCCTCCTCCCCAGGCCCCCTGGCAGCACCCCCTGCCCCCTCCCCAGGCCCAGGGCTGGCTGTGGGCACAGGGCCCGTTGGTTGTGGGGCTGGGAATGGGGTGCAGCTCCTTCCCTGCCAGGCTGCTTTCCCTTTCCCCCCCAAAAAGGAGGGGGGTGCCAGCTGAGCCCCCTGTGCCTCAGTTTCCCCTTCACCACCAGGGCTGGAAAGGTCCCCTGGCTGTGTTTTGCTGTAGGTGACAAAGCAAACACCAGGCAGGGCTGAGGCCAGCGTGACGCACAGGGAAGGAGAAGAAGAAGAAGAAGAGGAGGAGGAGGAGGTTTCCAGCCCTTCCTGCCCTGCAGGATTTCCCCTTTCCCCCTGCCCAGCCCCTGCGTGGGGCACCACCAGCCATGGAGTTCTCGGAGCTCATCAAGACGGCCACGGTGGAGAAGGTGCTGCTGTCGGGCGCGGGGGTGCCAGCGGTGACGGGCACCTTGTGCATCACCAGCCACCACCTGCTCCTCTCCGCCCGCCCCGCCGGGGACATGGAGCTCTGGCTGCTCATCCGCAGCGTGGACGCCGTGGAGAAGAGGTGGGTGTGCTGGTTTCATCACCCCGTCACCCTCGGCAGAGCACGGCCACCCCTGGCCTTGTCCTTCCTCTTCCTCGGGGCCCAGGCATCGACCGGGCATCGGCCTCCTCTTCTCCCCAGAGTGCAGAATTGTGGCTGGTACCAGCCCCCCCGGACTAACAGTGGCGCCCAAGACACCAGGTTTGGCTTTCAGTGCCCTCCTGGCTCTGCCAAACACCGCAGTGCCCTCCACGCCCCATCCAGGCATGGAGATGGTGGAAATCCTGGTGGCAGATGAGAGCCAGAGATTTGGCACCCACACCAGCACAGCCCTGGAAGGGGGGAGAGGGCAGCTTGGTGCTGTCTGTGTGTCTGTCTGTGTGTCTGTCTGTGTGTCTGTCTGTGTGTCCATGGACCCCCAGCCAGCCCTGACCCCCCTCCTGCCTCCCCCAGGCTCTCTGGCTCCTCTGGTACCATCACGCTCCGGTGCAAGGATCTGAAGGTGCTGCAGCTGGAGATCCCGGGCATGGAGGAGTGTCTCAACATCGCCAGCTCCATCGAGGTGAGCCCAGGGCCGGGCAGCAAAGGGTTGGCAGGGGAAAGCAGCCCTGCAGTGTTTGCTCTGGGTCTCTCATTAACTGGGTAAACACTCAGCTCCGGCAGCGCTGGCACCGGGGTCGGTGGTGCTGCCCAGCCCTGGGACGTGGCCAGGAGCAGGGGACAGCCATGGCCTTTGCAGAGCCCTGGGGACACGGTGGGGACATTCCCTGCCCGTGACCAGCTCCACCTTTGCCCCCGCTCCAGGCCCTGTCCTCGGTGGACTCCGTGATGATGATGTACCCGTTCTTCTACAGACCCCCGAGCCTGAAGCTCGAGGACGGGTGGCACCTCTTCCCCCTCGAGCAGTACTTCCAACAGATCTCCTCGCAGGTGAGCCTGCCAGGGACAGACCTGACCCCCCTGTCCCCACCCTGGGGCTCCCACTGACCCCTCGTGTCCCCCCAGACAAGCCAGTGGCGCCTGAGCACCGTCAACCAGGATTTCACCACGTGCCCCACATACCCTCCCGTGGTCATCGTGCCGGCGGCCGTGGACGACGATGCCATAAGAAAGGCAGCCCGATTCCGGCAGGGCGGGAGATTCCCCGTCCTCAGCTACTTCCACCCCAAAAACAGCACCGTGAGTCCGCCCTGCCCCTCGCCCCCTCTCCCAGCACGGGTGGCTGGAAGCGCCCCCTGCTCCGTGGGGTCCCCCAGTGTCCCCATCCCTGTCCCCACAGGTGATGCTCCGCAGCAGCCAGCCCCTGGCGGGGCCCAACCGCAGGCGGTGCCGGGAGGACGAGGCGCTGCTGGGCGCCATCCTGGACAAGGGTGAGCGGGGCTTCATCATCGACACGCGCTCGGCCCAGGCGGCCAAGCAGGCTCGGGTCACCGGCGGGGGCACCGAGCCCAAATCCTCCTACCCGCAGTGGCGGAGGCTGCACCGGCCCCTGGAGAGGTGAGGGTTGTGGGTCACGCTGCCTTTTGGGGGCTCCACCGCCATAAAAGAGCCCCCCCAATGGCTCTGTGCCCTCTGCCAGAGGCCGCCCGCTGCAGGAGAGCTTCGTCCGGCTGGTGGACGCCTGCAGTGACCCCTCCCTCAGCATGGACCGCTGGCTAGGCAGGCTGGAGAGCAGCCGCTGGCTCAGCCACGTCAAGGCAGCCCTGAGCACGGCCTGCCTGGCTGCCCAGTGCATGGACAGGTAAGGGGCACCCCAAAGCCCCCCTGTGCCTGCTGCCCAAGCTCCCAGTGTGGCAGCAGCCTGGGTTCACCCTGCCAGGGAGCAGTGCAGTGTGCTGGTGCACGGGGCAGAGGGCACGGACACGACGCTGCTGGTGACAGCGCTGGCCCAGCTGATCCTGGACCCGTCGTGCCGGACACTGCTGGGATTCCAGGGGCTGCTGCAGCGGGAGTGGATCGAGGTGAGAGTGGCAGCCCCGAGGGGCTCGGGGGTCCCGGCCTGGCTGGGCACCCTCACCCCCATTTCCACCCCCCAGGCTGGTCACCCCTTCCACGTCCGCTGTGCCCGCTCTGCCTATTCCCACGGGCGGCTGAAGCAGGAGGCACCCCTTTTCCTGCTCTTCCTCGACTGTGTGTGGCAGCTGAGCCGCCAGTTCCCCTTCTCCCTGCAATTCGGGGAGCGGCTCCTCCTCACCCTCTTCGACAACGCCTACGCCTCGGCCTATGGCACCTTCCTCTGCAACAACGAGAAGGAGAGGTGAGAGGGGTGGGGACAGCGCTGTCACCCCAACCCCAGGGCTCACACCCAACCCCAGGAGCCCTGGCGGGGACCAAAACACATCCCACGTGTCCCATAGGAGCCTGTGCAAGGTGAAGGAGAACACACACTCGCTCTGGGCCTGGCTGAGCCAGCCCGAGGAGCAGCAGAAGTTCCTGAACCCGCTCTACTCGCACAACGCCCTGGTGATCTGGCCCTCTGTGGAACCTCAGAGCATCCAGCTCTGGCAGGGTGAGTGGGATCCCCCCCAAACCCCATCCTCAGCTCCAAGCCCCATCCCCAGCTCCAAGCCCCGTCCTCAGCTCCAAAGCCCCGTCCTCAGCTCTGAGCTGGGCTGCCTGAGGGGAAGCTGCTCTGCCTTTCCCTCCCTGCCAGGGCTGAAATAACACCCAGCCCTTCTCTCCTAGGCTTATTCCTCCGTTGGATCCGTCCATCCAAGCACCTGGATGAGGCCTGGGCAGAGATCCAGCGGCTGGTTGAGGAAAACAAGCCCCCTGCCAAGGAGGGCACAGGCAACAGGCTGAGCCAGTCCCCCTCTGAGCCCACTGCTGGGACAGGGAAGAGATAAAGGGCAGCACGGGCAGTTCAGTGCCATGGGATGCCAGGACAATGCTGGAGCTTCCTGTGGGAAGTACTGTGCTGGACACAGACCCCACAGACAGCTCTGGGAGCAGGAACAGACCCCCTTTCCCAGCCTTTGGGCTGCCCAGACTGAGCTTCTTTCAGTAAAGTCTCTCCCAGCCCACACCTGCATTCTGCTCTTCCACAGGGGCAGGAGGAGGCTGTTCCTTCCCAGTGGGATCTCAGCAGCACTTGTGGATGGCTGTGGAGGCAGGACCTCAACCTGCCTGCCTGCCTGGCACAGCAAAAGCAGCAGATCACACTAAACCAACACCCTCTCCACAGAAGGCACAAAGGCTGCAGCCTCAGCGTTCCACCAGTCGCTCCAAGCTGGGAATTGTGCCCTTGAACCCAGATTTGAGGAAGGAAAGAGAAACAAACCACCCCTCTGGACAGACAGGGTGAGAGGTGGGGGGGAAGGATGAGAATCTGCAGCACGAGCTCCTAGAGCAGGAAATAACTGTTCCATGAGGAAAGTTGGCTCAGGGTCAGCCCAGCAGGCAAACAAAGCGGCCGAGCCGGGCGCGTGCGTGTCAGCTGGAAAACAATTCCTGGCTGCTGCACTTCCAGCCTCTTCACACTTCAGGGCTGGGCCCAAGGGGAGGGATCACTCCCTGGGAAAGAGTTAAGCCAGGGTTAAGGACAGAGGTCCTGGGAGGAGCAGCACTGTCTGTCTGCCCATGGGTGTGGAGCAAGGCACAGAGCTGGGAAAACAAAGTCCTTGGGTTAATTCTGTTCCAGATCAGAAAAAAAACACCACAGAGGTGCTTTTCCTTGTGTTTACAAAAGATTTGTATTTATTTCCTGATGATTTTTTCCCTCCCCTGATGTATAAATATGCCCAGCAGGCAGGAAGCCCCTGGGGCAGGCAGGCAGCCAACCCAGCTCCCTTCACTCTTCTTCCCATAGAGACCATTCCTGCCCTTTGGAGCTGGCTGAGTTTCCACTTCCCCACCTTCACACAGCCCCCAAAACACAGCAGAAGAACTTCAGGCCTTACAACAGCCCCGTGACAGAGCCAGTGGACTGGGCAAGGGGTTGGAGGAGGAAAAGGAAGAGGAGAGGAGAGGGAAATCCTCCTTCAGGCTTCAAATTCAAACTCGAAGTACTGGGGGTCGAAGTAGTGGATGCGGACGTAGCCATCCTCCCCCCCACTGCTGTAACTGCAGGGACAAAGGGAGAGTCAGCAATGCTGCAGGAGGAAAGTCTGGGCTCACAACCCCCTCCTGAAACTAATACAGGAGTCACAAGGCAAAAAAAGGGATGAGTGACACAGCCAAGGTGTGGAACAGGGTGTAAGTGACCCCCCAGCCTGGCCTGGGGAAGATTGGGATGGGAGAATAAGGTGCTGATTCCACTCCCACCACAGAGATCCTGTGTGCCTGGCCATATCCCAACTAAAAAGTGGGATTGGCTGGACTGGGACACTCTGCAAGACCCCCCAAGCCCCTCACCTCTTCCCATCGGGGTGAAACGCGACGCTGTTGATGGGACCGAAGTGACCCTTCACTCTGCCAAACTCTTCCTCAAAAGCCAAGTGGAAGAACCTGGGAGAAGGCAGATTTCAATTGTCACAGGGAGCTGGAAGGGCCACAATCAGGGATTCCTCAAACAAGCTCTGCATGTTCAAGGACTCCCCCAGGAGCAGGATGCTCTGGGAACAGCAGCCCTGGGCTCTCAGGAGTGCTCCAGGTGAGGATCCAGCCCTGCCAGAGGGAAAGGACCGACCTGGCCTCAAATTTGCCAATCCTGGTGGAGGTCGTGGTCACATCCATGGCCTCCTGGCCACCCCCAAGCACGACCTGCAAAGGAGAGAAGTGCTGCTTGGATCACAGGCAGCTGAGGAGGGAGCAGAGCTCTGGGGAATCCCAGGATCACCAAGGCTGGAAATCAAATCCAACCTGTCCCCACCTTGTCACCCAGCCCAGAGCACTGAGTGCCATGCCACTCCTTGGTCACCTCCAGGGACAGGGACTCCCTCAACCTCTTCCCACTAATCCCATAGATCCCACCAGAGAATCCCCACCCCGCAGCCACCCTCGTCTGAGGACACAAAGCCAGGCCCAGCAAAACTCCCCAGCCCCACTCCAGAGTCCTGGTTTCTCAGCTGGGCTGGGGACCCCCACACTGGTGGCACAACTCTGGGGTCACAGTAAGGTCCCTCACACCAGGGGAGCTCATCCTTACGTGGTCAAAGATGGGGGACAGGGCGGCCGAGTTCACCGGGCGCTCCGTGCGGAACGTCTTCAGGTGCTCCAGGGACGTGCAGTCAAAGAGCTGCGAGGCAAGAGGGGGAGGAGCTCTTTAATAACTCACACAAATCCAGCTGCTGGCCCTCACCTGGGTAGATGTCACCTCTGCAGTCACTCCTGGGTGCTCAAATCCCAGGAGTGTTCCCCAGAATGCCAAATACCGGCCCTAAAACGAACCTGTCACCCTCCAGAGGTGGCAGAACTGCAAACGCGCTCTGGAAACGCCCAAGGAATTTGGTTTTCGATGTCACACGGAGCCACCTCCCCTTCCTCACTGAACTTTCCCCACTAAGCTTTGTCTTTCCACTTACTCAAACCCCTAAGGAGGAAAAAAGCCCCTGTGAGAGATGAGAGATCCTGCCAGGGAATAGCCTGTGATGGCAAAGTCACCTTGGCCGTGTTGTCCTTGGAGGCTGTGATGAACATGGTCATGTCCCTGGAGGTCTGGATGTCGTTGATCTGCTTGGTGTGCTCCTTGATGTTCGACAGCTGCTCCCCTGACTGAAGGGCAAGAGGCACTTTCAGGGAGCTGGGAGGTGACCTCCCATTAAGAACAGTTTAGGAGGTCATGGAATAGAAGCCTGGCATGGCTTGGGTTGGAAGGGAACTTAAAAGATCCCCTACCCTGAGTTGGCACGGCAGCTTTGCTCAAGGGAGCCACAAATTTTAACTCTCCTTCCACAAAGCTGCTGTTTGGAGCCCCAAATCCCCAAATTGTAATCATTTCCCCCCCTCCCCAAGGGGCTGCTGCCCCTCACCTTGGCACTGAACTGGTTGAGCTCCCCACTCTCATGCCCAGCAATGATGAACTCCCCGAGCGGGCCCCACACAGCGCTGGTGATCTTGGAGTCACTGCAGGGGATCTTCATGTAGGGCTCGTTGTTCTCTGAGGGAGGGGAGGAGGGGACAGGCACACAGAGAGGTGGCACAGCTGTGCCCCCCCTGCCCACCCCCAGGGCAGACCCTCACCGATCTGGGCAGGGTCCCGCAGGTCGAAGAAGCTCACGAAGCACTGGTAGCCCATCTGCTTGTCCGTGGAGAACATGATGATGTTGCCCCCAAAGTCGAAGCCACACGTCCTCACAGCAGAGCTGGTCTTCACCAGGGCCAGCTGCTTCCCTGCAGGGGGCACAGGGGGCTGTGGGGCAGCCGTGGGACAGGGGAGGGGGTGGCAGGGGCAGGGGGAGCACCAGGGAATCCCTGACTGGGGAGCCACAGAATTGGTTCATCCTGGAGGGCTTTGCCAGCCTTCATCATGGGATGACACGTGGCTGGGGTTGGGAGGGGCATCAAGGACCACCTTGTTCTCCCACCTCTCTTATCCCAGGGTGCTCTGACCTGGCCTTGGGCACTTCCAGGGATGGGGCAGCCACAGCTTCTCTGGGACATCCATTCCAGCCCCTCCCCACGCTCATCACAGGGATGAATTTCCTCCCAATATCTCACCCAAATCTCCCCTTTTCCAGCTTAAAGCCATTCCCTGTGTCCTATCCCTCCATTCCTTGTCCCAGATCCCTCCATACCTTGCCCCAGGCTCCTCCATCCCTTTCCCTGAGCTCCTCCACCCCTTGTCCCACATCCCTCCCCCTCCCTTGCCCCACATCCCTCCCCCTCCCTTGCCCCACATCCCTCCCCAGCTCCCCCAGAGCCCCTTTAGACCCCGGAAGGGGATCCACGGTGCCCTCCCCAGGCGGGGCACCCACAGCCCTGCCAGCCTGGCTGCCCCCCGTGCCAGTGGGTGCCCCGGAGAGCCCAGCAGGGCTGTGGGCAGCGCCTCACCGGTCTCACAGTCCCAGAGGCGGCAGCTGTTGTCTGCAGAGCCCGTGAGCACGTGTCGTGTGTCCCCTGGGGCACAGTCAGGGAATGCCAACCCCAAAGCGCTGCCCAAGCACCCCCTCAACACCCACCACCCCGGCAAGGCTTTCCCTGCAGGGCAATTCCAGGAATCTCAGGGTATTCGCAGCTGGAAGGGACCCAACACTTAACCCTACCCAGGAGTTTCCAGGGAAAAAAAGAATCCCAGGAGGTTGAAAGGAAAAGGCTCCAGTTGTTGCACGACCCCGATTTGTGCACGTTCCTGGCTCAGAGAGATTCCCTGCGCAGCACAAAGGGCTGGCACACACCACACGGGGCACTCCAAGCAACAACCCGGGAGGAAAAACCACTCGAAAAGGTGGGGCAAAAGCAGAGCATTTAAAGGCTGGAGGAGCTGGGAGGAACCGCCTGGATGGAATCCCTAAAAAACCCCCCCCGGGCTCCACCGGGCCCCGAGGATGAAAGGATACAGTCGGCATCCACACACCACACAGCGCCCGTGTGCCCATTGTAGGTGCCCAGCCTCTCCCCGTTCACCGAATACCACACGTTGACGATCTGCGAGGCGAGAAAGGCGCGGGGTTCATTAGCGAACTCTCCAAAATTAATTAATTAATTAGGGGAGGAGGGAGGGGGAGGAAGGAACTCACGGGGTCCTTGGCCACGGTGAACAGCAGGTCTCCCTCGCGGTTGTACTTGATCTGCGTGATGGAGCGCTCATGGCCTTGCAGCAGGATGGGCTTCTGTAATTAAGCGATTAATTAATGGGGGGGGGGGTGAGGCGAGAGGGGCGACCGGGGGCGCTAAGACGATAAATCGCCGGTGGCGACCGCAAATCGCGACCGGCGGGGCTATCGCGACTCCCGGTCTCACCATGGCGGCCACGCTGGGGGAGGAGGGCGGTCACTTCCGCGTTGTGGGGAGGCGCGGCGGAAACGCGTCACGGTCGCCGTGGCAACGGCAAGGCCCTTCCGGCCGGAGCAGGAAGTGAGGGCGGCGTTGCCATGGCGACCGCGGGTGAGGGGAGGAAGATGGCGGAGGGGGAAAGGGGGTGGGAGTGGGGTGGGAGGGTGGGAAAGGGGGTGGGAGGGCGGCAGGAGGGAGGGAAGGTGGGGTTCCCGCGGGTAAACAGGGTTGGAATGGTGGGATGGGATGGGATGGACATAAAGATCATCCAGTGCCACCCCGCGCCATGGACAGGGACACCCCCCACTGTCTCAGGGTGCTCCAACCTGGCCTGGGGCACTGCCAGGGCTGGAGCAGCCACAGCTTCTCTGTCCAACCTGTGCCAGGGCCTGCCCACCCTCCCAGGGAAGGATTCCTGCCCAACTTCCCACCCAAACCTCCCCTTTCCCAGTGGGAAGCCATTCCCCTTGTCCTGCCACTCCAGGCCCTTTGTCAATAGGTCCTTGTAGCCCTTTCAGGTCATGGGAGGCCACAACTGGGTCACCCCAACGTTCCCCAGGCTGAACAATCCCATCCCTGGAGTGTCCAAACCATCCCTGGAGTGTCCAAGCAGTCCCTGGGAATGCTAAGACCATCACTGGAGTGTCCAAACCATCCCTGGAGTGTCCAAGCCGTCCCTGGGAGTGCTCAGACCAGGAGTGGCTGTGGAGCTTTGGGACAGGGTTTGGGCACAGTTGGGGGGCGCGAGGTTGCCCTTGAGGATCTCGTGGGGCTTTCCCAGCCTTAAATCCCGGGCAGCGGCAGGGCAGGGAGCGCTCCCAGTACCCCGGGGTGTGGGTGGGCTCAAGGCGGAGCCCCTCGGCGCTGAGCCGGCTGTCCCGCAGGGCAGGCGGCGGCGCTGGCGCTGGTGGCCGTGCTGTGGGGCGGGAGCAGCCCCTTCCTGCGGGCCGGAGCGGCGGGGCTGGAGGAGGTGACAGCTCGGGGCCACCTGCGGCAGCTCCTGGCACAGCTGCGGTTCCTCAGCCACAGGCTGCAGGTAGGATTGGGAGCCTGATCCCTGCCCGCAGCTCCTCAGCGGTCCAGTGGATCCAGAGATGTATGGAATTGAATTAGATGTACAGTTGTGGGTGTAAATATATATATAGTGCATGTTCCTGCCTCTGGGATCAGTCCTACCTGCTCCCTCTGGCCTTGGTACCTTCACTTCAGCTCTTAAGTATTCCATATATATGTGGATTTTTATTTGTAGATATATAATTTATATGCTGTATATGCATTCTTAAATTTTATTTATATATATATTCCATATTCCTGCCTCTGGGATCATTCCTACCTGCTCACTCTGGCCTTGACACCTTCACTTAAACTGTTAAATGTTCCCCATCTCTTTTCATACCTGTGGGGTTTCTGTATGGGCAGCTGACAGGCCTGTGCTCTCCCTGCAGTACGTGGTGCCCTTCCTGCTCAATCAAGCTGGATCTCTCCTCTTCTACCTCACCTTGGCATCCACAGGTCAGTCCTTGCTGCTTTTTGCTCCTGGCTTTGGTGGGGATTTGGGGAGGGTCAGTGATTTGCTTGGTGACCACCAGGCAGCTGCCTTGGAGTGACCCCAGATAAACCAAGAACCTGCCTTGTCACCTCTGTTCAATGTCCCCTTCCAGACCTGTCCCTGGCAGTGCCACTCTGTAACTCTCTGGCTCTGGTGGTGACTCTGGTGACTGGGAGGATCCTGGGAGAGGATCTTGGTGGGAAAAGTAAGTGCCACACAACATTTCCCACCCCTGTTTGCTGTGTAGAGTGTGAAAACAGCCACAAGGCTTTCACTGGTTCAGGAGCAGCTCTTGCTGCAGAACCTGAAAGGGAAGTGAAACAGATTTGTGGGCAGGGCTGGTAAATTTAAACATAGAACTGGCTGTTCTAAGCTAAAAGAGTTTATAAGCCTAATGAGATATTTAACCATGAAAGAAGCACCAAGTAACAGGCTCACCATGGAAAAGGAATAGCTCATAAGCCCCCAGATATCAACACCCACCATCCTTCCCTTCCCTGACTGTCCCACACTAACATTGCCCTGCTCAGAAGGGCAGAAAAAGGCAGGAAACATGAAAGTTTAAAACCCCAGCACCTGGAACAAGAGCTGTGGGAACAGGAGCTGGAGGAACACACTGAGCTGTTGTGTAAGCCTAGATCTAACCTAGAACATTCCTTAGAAACATCCTGGGACAGTCCGCACATCCAAAGCCCCTGAGAACTCACCTGGCCCAGGTTGTGCCTGTGCAGACACTCGTGCCCTGGGACACCTGAGCACTGTGTGTGCAGCAGTGAGAAGGTCTGAACTACACAGCCAGCCACAGGATGGTTTGGGTAAGGAGGGACCTTCAGGGTCACCTCCCTCCAACTCCTTATGCCTGTTCTGTGAGGAGATTCCCAATATCTGCCTGTTCATTCCCACAGGGGCTGTGGCAGGAATGCTGCTCACCATCCTGGGAGTCTCCCTGTGTGTAGCTGGGTCAGGAACAAGCAGCAGAGGAACAGGAGCTGATCAGAGGTAACCCCCATGGCCAAGGGGGCTCCTGGCTCAGTGACACATGGGGACTTGCATTTTGACCCACAGATGTCAAAGGCATGGACTGTATTCCCTGAGCACCAGGGTGGAAGAAGGCACGTCCTATTTCATGTCTTCAACTGAGGGGTTGTTGGTGGGTGTTTCAAGAGAACAAAGATTAAGTTTGTTCAGCACTGAATGGATAATGAATGGTTAATAAATCATTCAGTGGGACCTTCTGGGACTCACTGATTTTTGATTAGAAGGAGGGTTTTTTTAATTCCTCCTTCTTGTAGCCAAGCAAGTGAAAATGGCTTTTTCTGCTGTGCTCAGCTGTCCCACATGACACTGCCCAGCCCCTTGCTCAGAGGTTACTACAGGGCTTTCCTCTGAGTGCCTCTCATCCATCAAACACCCACAAGTGCAGTGTGTCCCGAAGGAAGGAAGGGTGGGTTTCTTTTCAGTGAAATTATCAGTCCAAAACACCAGATAAATCACAGAAGGGAGAAAAAAAATCATTGTCATCCTTGTAGTTAATCAGAAACACCGAGGAGGGAAATCAGAAAGCCTTGCCCAGAGAGGGTGATACAAGAGCTGTTTATTCCTCTGGCTTCCTAAATCAGGCAGATGCTCCTTAGACAGAAATAAAATGTATATGGGTTTGGGAACAGGTTTAATTGCTGCAAACATTGTCCAAGCACTGCAAATCAGAGGGACAGTGGTACAGTGAAATCTCTTTATGAGAAATATCTGATATAGAACAAACTCTGGCAGATGTTTTGTGATAAAAACATGTTTTCTGTTCAGTAATTCTTCCTTCCCAAGGTCAGGTACAAACCAGCTCATTTAGAGCTCAGAAAAGCAGCCATTTCCTCTGAGAAAAGGGGGGAAATCTTTATTATTTAGCAGCACTGTGCATCTGATTCCCTGCTCACTGATTCCCTGCTTCTGAGGCCTGGATGATGAGGATGAGAGTTTGTTAATTCATGACACAGCTTGGGCACTGGGGTGTTAGAGAGATCAAGGATTCACTTGCAGGTGTTTACCTGTTCAAACTGTGCCTCTTCTCCCATCACATTCCCTTTGGGAACTCCTCAGAGCTCTTTGCTGCCAACACCTTGAGGTGTTTGCCACCCTCAGAGTCACTGGCACCCCCTTTCCTCAGCCCAACCTCCTGGGCCGTGCCTGTACTCTGTGCCTGTTGGGGTGACAAACACACACAGTGATTAATGGAGCACTTCCTTACAGAGGGAATCTGAACCCCTGAACTGCAGTCCTGCCATGGCTTTGGTGTGCAGCTTTGGGTCTCTGCAGTAAATTCAGAGAGAGTTCATTCAGTGCCTGAGGATTCTGCCCCACTTGGCACTGGAATAAAACCAGCTCTACAGGAACGTGATCCAGGGAGGAATGGCCAAGGGAAAACAGAAGCATTGGAGCCCCCATGCAGCAAGCACAGCACACCAAGGGTCAGGAACCATCAGCTAAAGCTTCAGCAGGGCTTTCTTTAATTCCAGTTCAAAGGAATTGTGTTCCTTTGAAGTTCTGACTAACCCAGAGACACCACCCTGAGTCACCTACCCTGTCACCCAGCACAGCAATCCTAAATACCCTTAGGAAAAGTTTAAACCATTAACACACCACTAACAACAAGCGTTTTGCTGACCTTGTCACACAGAATTTTGGTTTAAAAAAACCTTATTTTTTCCTCTTTTTAAAGCAAGGGTTTAAACTTGTCACTAAAATAAGTGTGTTCAGTCATGTGGAGAATCCAGTGGTTATCCCATGGCAGGTTCTGAGCTTCGCTTTGCTGTAAGGAATCACAGGAGTCACACTGGAGAAATCTGAGCACAGGAGGGTTTTCCCACAGTCCACAGAACCAGGAAGGGGAATAAATGCCTTTCTGTGGTGTCTCATTTTGGCTTTTGATTTAAATTCTTCTGGTACAGGAGTAAGGCTAGAAGACACAGAAAAATCCAGGAACGCCTCTGCTATCCTTACTGGAGTGGGAAGCTGTAGCTTTCACATTCCAGAAGGGAATTTGAGTGACCCATATGGGAATTTCTTGCCTTTCTAACCCACAAAGCCCCGCAGTGACACGTGCTGTGGCTTCTCGAGTTCCCCCTCGTGGTTACTCTCTGCCACTGTAAGAACAAGGTTTCAGCGAGAGGCTGTGGCTGCTCCATCCCTGGAAGTGTCCGAGGCCAGGTTGGACAGGGCTTGGAGCAACCTGGGATAGTGGAAGGTGTCCCTGCCCATGGACTGAAGGGGTTTTAAGGTCCCTCCCAACCCAAACCAGTCTGTGATTCCACGATTGTAGCACAAACCCCCCTGTGCCACTGAGCACTCACCTTTCCCTGGCTCTTTTTGTGCCTGATTTTTGGGTGGTTCCTGTAGCAAAGAAGCAAATTCCAGCATCAGGCAGAGGTCAGCTGTGGGAGGACACAATCCCCTCTTTTCCAGAGGAGAGGGACCCAGAGGTGTTTCCCATTCCACAGTGGATCACGTCAGGTGATACCACACTGCCCACCACGGGCCTGGGAAATTCCCTGGGAATTCCATGTGCCCCTCAGTGCTCCATGAACATGTAGCTGAGAAACAGCCAAACCATTTGCTTCTTCTGGCCCTGAACTCTGCATTTCAGGGACTGTTCTTCACACCAAAATCCACATTGTTCCTCCCTCAATTCCAACACACGAAGCACAACTCAAACCCTGACACAGGCAGGTGGAACAGGAGGGCTCCAAAAAGGAAGGCTCCACCTGAAGATCACCATGGAAAGGAATTCCTTACACCCCTTGGCCACAGCCCACATACCCCAGTGTCCTGTACCCCGAGTCCTGGGGCACCAGCAGCTCCCAGTAAGGCAGGTGTTTGTACTCCTCCTTTCCCACTGCCACGTAGTGATGGCCATTCTCCAGCTCCTCCCCTCTGGACACCGGGGTCCCATCCAGCCTGCAGAGCCTCGAGGGGGAGACAGCACAGGGATCAGGGCTCTAAGAATCCCTGAATAACCCCCTCAGTGTGGAAAACAAGGGCAAAGTGGGAAACAGGACAGGGCCAAGGCAGAGGATCCACCATTCTTAGTGCTCTGAGGAAGTCAGCAGAAATCCCACCCAGTGATCAGTGAGATGCAGCAGATCCCAGCTCTCTCCTTGGGTGTCAGTAAATTGATGTTTGAGGAGGAATTAGGTCTTATTTGTTGGATAAAAGCCCCTCCCTCAAGACAGAAACTCCTTTTTATGCCACTGATTTAATGATGGGGAAACCTGAAAAGCAAATGGGTTTGCAAAAGCACATTGTGTGAACTTCCAGTCAGAGCCCCTTGTGTTGTGGATCTATGGCAAGTGCCTTCCCTGGATACCCACTTGCTGATGGCTCCACTGCTCAGCTCCACCTTCTCTGTCAGCGTGGCCAGCAGGGTGTCCCACTGCAGTGGGACCCTCCTGGGGAGCAGCAGTGGCAAAGGAGGGCTCAGCAGATCCCCATTCCGGAAAACACTGCAGGAAGAGCCCAGAGCACGGGATAAGCCACTATTCCCACGGCTGAGGGAGATGGGCAGAACAGGCACCAGTGCCTGGGCTGTATTCACAACAAACCCTTCTGGGAGAGGCTGGGAACGGTCCCTGTGGGGCACCATTCCCAGGATCTCACAGAGAAACTCCCTCTGAAAACAGTCCCAGGGACCCTCCAAGGGGAAAATAAGGAGTCACTTACTGTATGGTGCAGGGCAGGTGGGAGAGCTGCTGCTTCTGCTTCTGCTCCTGCATGGAGGTCTTGGAGTTCCAGGGCCCTGCAGGGTGGGACTGCAGACAGAGGTCAGTGCCCAGGGATAGCCCTGCAGAGCACCCCAGGCTGTTCCCATTTCCCCATCAGGCTCTGCCCGCCCTGGGATTCAGCCTGCCCAGCCTTGCTGCTGCCAGGTGGGGTTTGCTGGCAGCAACAGGAGGCTGGAGAGGCTCCTCACACAGGGGGTGTGTTCCAGCTGTGCCAGTGAATCCCTGAGTTCAGACCCTTCCCTGCACCATGGAGGGGGCTGAAGGGACCAACAGCAGCCCCATGTCCCCCTGATCCCTGGGCCACTTTGCCTGACCTCACAGCCATAAATCCCACCAGTGCTGCTGCTTCTCACCCTCCCTGCCCATCCTCTGCTCCCACCTACAGACCCTCACTCCTCCTCGTCCCACGGTGGGGCTCCTTCTTCCCCTGCTTCCAGTAGCTGTGGGAACAAGACAGGGAAATTTCCACACCCCACCCGAGCCTTCCTAGAGCTGCCCTCAGCATTCCCTGCACTCACTCCAGCTTTCTGAGCCTCTCTGTCCCTGCTGCCACGTACAGGCCGCCGTCCTGCAGGTCTCCCAGCGCGGTGACGCCGCGGCCGTGCCGGGGGGTGTAGAGGTTCCTCACGGCCAGGGGTGTCTGCAGCCCCCGGGTCACCTTGCTCAGAAAGGCCTCCAGGGTGGGGAAGCTCCGTGGGGTCACCACAAACCTCCTCCCGGGGCAGAAACGGTCCCCGTTGCAGTAGATCAGCACGGTCCTGGCCGGGGGGGCTGGAGCTGCACCCCAGGAGCTCATCCCGGGGGTACACACCGGCCACAGGGGCGTGGGGAGTGCAGAGGGGCTCTGACCACCTTCCTGCTCAGCCCAAACCCTTCCAGCTCACCCCTCACTGAGCCCAAACCTTCCAAATCAGATCCACAGAGCCCAAATCCTCCTGACCAACCTCCCACTGAGCCCAAACCCTTTTGACCAGCCTAAATCCTTCCAACCAGCTCCCCAGAGTCCAAACCCTCTGGACCAGCTTCCTGAAAAGCCCAAACCAAATCCTTCCAACCCTTCCAATCAGCCTAAACCCTTCCAATCAGCCCGCTGTTGACCCCAAATTCTTCCTGCTGATTTTAAACCCTTCTGACCAGCCCCTCCCTGAGCCCAAACCCTTCCAACAAGCCCCAAATCCAAACCCTTCTGACCAGCCCCTCCCTGAGCCCAAACCCTTCCAACAAGCCCCAAATCCAAACCCTTCTGACCAGCCCCTCCCTGAGCCCAAACCCGTACAACAAGCCTCAAATCCAAACCCTTCTGACCAGCCTCCTGGCCACCCCAAATCCCTTCTGCTGAGCTCAAATCCTTCCTGCTGACCCCAAACCCTTCCAAGCAGCCCCCCAGATCCCAAACCCTTCTGACCAGCCACTCTGGGGCTCTGCTGTCCCGTCCCTTCCCAGCCCAGCCTGGCATTCCTGGCCATCTCCATGGATGCAAAGCCAGCAGGAGGAAGTTGTGGGCTGGCCTGGAGGCCACACCAAACACGTGCAGAGCACCACACGTGGCTCTTTAATGCTCAGACACCAGTATGGGAGCTCAGAATTGGAGCCACCAGGCTCCCACCAGGATTTATGGATCAGGATCGTCCCGGCAGCAGCTCCTGTCACAACCCAGGTGTTGTCACCTCCTTGTCATCACTTGTGACCTGCAGAAGTGCAAAGGCTCCTGTCCTGGCTGAACACTTTGTCCCAGAGAGATTTCACGGGTCGAAACAGGCCATGGACCCACCTGGCTGTGCCCAGGAGAAGGCAGGAAATCAGGCAGGAACAGATTCGAAGAGGAGCATTAGGAAAGCTTTTTATTCACAAACAAGTGGGGATCGTTGTGGAACAGAGGGATCCACGTGTCCCACGGGGCAACAGAGGCTGTTGCAGGAATGCAGAGGGGGATCACAGTGGGGAACCACAGCACCACGTGGGAAGTCCCTTTCCAAGGCACCTGGAATGTTGCTGAGCTCCAGGAAGAGCCAGAGCACCCCCTGAGGGCCTGGCCCAGGGTCGGGTGTGACCTGCCAGCACTCCCCACCCACAGAGCACTGCCAGGAAACAGCTCCTGACTCAGCACTTCCCCTCAGTGCTCCCCAAAACCCAGCACAGGCACCTGGAGATCCTGGCTGTGCAGGGTGTGCAGAGCCATCCCAAACACACAGCTCAGATCCCCACCCGGGTCACACACAGCTCAGTGGGGAAGAGCTTCCTGCAGGTCCCAGCACCTGCTGCCTTCAGGCATTTCAGTCCAAAAGCACCTTCTGGAAGGGAAAATCTGCCCAGCCTCCTTTGTCCTCCAGCTCAGCCAACAGAAATGGGGTTCCTGTGGAAGGATCCTCGCTGGGAATTCCTCCAGCATACACCAAGACCTCCCTGGCTTCACAGTGCTGAATCCTGCTCTGACCAAATATTCACATTTGAAAGAAATAAAAGGCTTTCTTGCCACGTTCTTCTGAAGTTAAAAACATCAACCCCTGGAGCTGGAGCTCCCCTCAGCTGCTGCTGTCCGTGAGGTCACCCACAGTGCTGCAGCTCCACAGCTTCTCCACACCAATCCAAGTCCTTGGGAATGCCTGCCAAGGGGTCAGGAATGCCTGCCAAGGGGTCAGGGATGCCCAGCTTCCGTTTCAGCAGCAAGAACTGCAAGAGAAAGGGAACCAAGCACTGAGAGTTAAATCCCAGAGACCCACAGGCAGGAAGGCACCAGCCCTGCAGATCCAACAGCAAAATCCATGTCCCCACCCAGCCCAACCCCTGGGAAATGGAATTGTCCCCAGCCAGCCCCCCTTCTGGAGGGGAAAAGTGTTTGGGAAGAGGCAGGGTCGGGCCCTCACGTTTTTCCTGCTGGCAATGGCCTGTTGCAGCCACATGAGCTCCATGAGCAGGTGGGTCCTGTAGCACTGGAGCCCCGAGCGGGTCCGGGGAAGGTCCCCCAGTGGGATTTCTGCAGAGAAACCAAACAGAGGCCCGGGTTGTGTGAGCCCTTCCAGCCCCTCCAGGGCATTCCCCAGGCTGTGGTGCCCCCCGTGGGCCCTCCCTGTGCCCCCTTACCTGGGTGGGCTCCGAGGGTCTCTGTGCTGGAGTCGGGGTCATCCCACACCGAGGACACGCTGCTGTCACTGTCCCACTCCTCGCTCCTGCACCCCCTTCCTGTGCCTTGGTCACCCTCAGCCCCCACATCTGGGGGGCTCAGGGTGTTGTCCTGGCCCGGGGGGGTCGGGGCTGTCCTGCCCTGCAGGGGGGTCCCCTCAGTGCAGCCCTCAGGCCGCTCTGCCTCAGGGGGATCCGGCTCCTCTGGAGGGTTTGGGGGGCTGGTCCTGTCACTCCCTGCAGCCTCCTGGGCATCCAAAGGCTTCCCTGGCATGGGCTGCCCAAGGGGAAACGTGTGAGGGATGGCAGTGGGAGGGAAGGGATAACATAGTGGGGGAAAAAGAAAATATGAAGGGAATATTAAAAAATATAAGGGGAATAAGTGTAAGAAAAACGTAAAGGAAAGAAATATAAAGGTGTAAAGGAAACATGGAAGAAACGATAAACATTTCTAAAGGGAAACATGTAAAAGAAAACACAGAGATGTGAACTGTGGCCCTGCTGCTGCCCTGGCACGATGTGCTCTGCTCTGCTTTGAGCCACCAGAGAGTCCCTGAAGGGCCAGGGGAGGTGGGGGCAGGAGAGGGAGGAGTCCAGGACAAGCCCCCCAGGAGTCACCCGTGCAGGTCGGGCAGTGACTGCACGCTGAGAAACCCCCAGCGGGGCCCCGGGGCTGAGTCAGGGCAGGGTTATGGAATTACCACTTCTGATTAGAAATGCAATGGCTTTTAATGGCAGAATTACAGACTCCCGCGGCACGGAGCAGCAGTGCCCCCCTCCCCGGGGGCAGCGGGGCCGCACCTGAGCGGGCTCGGCGGGCTCGGGGCTGAAGAGGGGCCGCGGCAGGAGCCGGCCCGTCCAGCGCAGCTGCCGCAGGTCCCCGTCGATCTCCAGCACGGCGGCCTCGAAGTCCTCGCGGGCGCTCCGGAGCCGCCTCCGCAGCAGGAACCCCCTGGCACAGGCCTGAGGGCACCGCTGGAGGCACCGCGGGAGCCCCCGCAGCGACCGAGCGGGGCCGGGGCACGGCCGGACAGATGTGACACCCTCCCGGGACCCTCATCCAGATGTGACACCCCCCGGTGCCCCCATCCAGCTGTGACACCCCCGAGGACCCTCATCCAGATGTGACACCCCTTTCCCTGACACTATCCAGATGTGACACCCCCTCCGGGACCCCCATCCGGATGAGACCCTCATCCAGATGTGTTCCCCTGGAACCCCATACAGATGTGGAACCCCCCGATACCCCCATCCAGATGTGGAAACCACCGGGACCCCTCTATGCCCCCCCAGAACCCATCCAGCTGTGCCCCTCCAAAGGCCCCTCTGTGCCCCTCCCCACCTCCAGCCCCCCTCCAGCTGCGCACCCCCGCCCCTCCCCGTGTCCCCGGGTGTCCCCGGGTGTCCCCGCACCTGCAGGCGGGTCACGGCCCGGAGGAGCCGCCGCCGCCCCTCGGCCTCGGCCTGCGGGCCCAGCGC
Organism: Anabacerthia variegaticeps; assembly: GCA_035583185.1. Lineage (NCBI taxonomy): Eukaryota > Metazoa > Chordata > Aves > Passeriformes > Furnariidae > Anabacerthia > Anabacerthia variegaticeps. The sequence continues at coordinate 4,403,281 of JAWWEW010000060.1, forward strand.
CGCCATGGCCGCCCCGCCGCGCGCGGGGATGACGTCATCGCCCCGCGCCGGGCCGGGCCCCTCAGACACGGCCGGGGGGGGGCGGGTTTGGGGTCGGGGTCAGGGTCGGGGTCAGGGTCAGGGTCGGGGTCAGGGTCAGGGTCAGGGTCGGGGTCAGGGTCGGGGTCAGGGTCAGGGTCGGGGTCAGGGTCAGGGTCGGGGTCAGGGTCAGGGTCAGGGTCAGGCCGCTGCATCCTCGGGGTCCGAGGTCTCTGCCAGGTGCAGCTTCTGTCTGAGCGTGGGTCAAGGGGGAGAGCCACTGCTGTCCCTGTCCCCACTGTCCCCGTTGTCCCCAGTGTCCCCACCGTCCCTGTCCCCAGTGTCCCCAGTGTCCCCAATATCCCCACTGTCCCCACTGTCACTGTCCCCACTGTCCCTGTCCCCACTGTCACCATCCCCACTGTCCCCACTGTCCCCACTGTCACTGTCCCCATCACCACCACCATCACTGCCACTGCCACCGCCTTCACTTCCCTCACTGTTACCTCTGTCACTGTCACTGCCACCCCGGCCCTGCCACCTCCACTGCCAGACTGTCCCCAGTGCCACCCCCATTGCCAGACTGTCCCCAGTGCCACCCCGGCCCTGCCAGCCCCATCACCCCCCAAGGATACATGGAGCTGCTGAGCTCTTCCAGCTGTGGGAGCAAAGGCAGAGGAGCTGGGGCAGGGCCCGTGGGGAGGGCCCTGGCAGGGGACAGGGGTGTCACTCACGTGTGCCAGCAGCTGGTCCAGGTTCCTGTCAGCCGCCGCCTTCTTCTGCTCCTCAGGCAGCTCCTCCACGCACACGTCCAGCCCGAAGTGCAGCCGCGCCAGCTTCTCCTGCATCTCCCGCACGTGCTCCAGCTGCTCGAAGGAGCACTCCTTCCCTGGGACCACCACATCCATCCCATCCCACCCCATCCCACCCTGCTCCTTCCCTGGGACCACCACATCCATCCCATCCCACCCCATCCCACCCTGCTCCTTCCCTGGGACCACCACATCCA
>JAWWEW010000060.1:4405156-4416038 GCA_035583185.1 Anabacerthia variegaticeps
GGAACCACCCCTCACCCCCCATCCCACCCCTCACCGAAGGCCTGCAGCTTTCCCGAGTGGAAGTCGCTGAGGAGGCTGAGCAGCCCTCCCTCCATCTCGCACACGTCGGACACGTCGGTGAGGAAGCTGTGCTGGAGCGGAGCCCCCCGTGCCGCCCCCGCCGCCGCCCGCGCCCGCTCCTTGCTGGTCCTGGGGGGCACAGAGCGCTCGGCAGGGCTCGGGGGGCGGCGGGGGCGGCCGGGGGGACCCCCGACCCTCACCGACCTGCGGAGCCGGGCGCGCTGCCGGGGCGAGGGCAGGGTGGGCAGCGGCAGCGCGAAGGTCGTGCTCTTGCTGGGGGGCAGCGGCCGCGGGGCCCCGGGGGGAGCGGGCTGGGCCAGGCAGGTCCGGGGGCTGCGCTTCTTCCTGCGCTCCTCCATCCCGCGGCTCCTGCGGGCACGGACACCGAGCTCCTTCCCTTCCCTCGGGGACGGGGCGCGGCCGCCCGTGGCACAGCGGAGGGGCTGCGGGACCCCCGGCGGGACCCCCGGGAGTGACAGCCACGGGCACCGGGACCCCCGGGGCAAGGGGTGAGAGCCACGGACACAGAGACCCCCAGGGATTAGAGGTGAGAGCCACGAGCATCGGGACCCCCGGGGCAAGGGGTGAGAGCCATGGGCATCGGGACCCTCGGCAGGACCTCTGGGACCCCCAGGACTGGGGTGAGAGCCACGGGCACCGGGACCCCCGGGGCAAGGGGGGACATCCACAGCCACCGGGACCCTCCGCACAGGGAGGTGACACCCACAAACCACTGAGCCCCCCAGCAGGGCCACCGGGACCCCCAGGACAAAGGGTGGGGACAGCCCCGTCCCCGTGAGCCGCTCCGGGCTGGAGCCGGAGCTCGGACACGCCGTCCCGGCTCGGGCTCGGGCTCTGCTCGCAGCCGGAGCTCCGGCCTGGCCGCGGCTCTCGGCGTGTCCCCCGCCCGGGAGAGCGGGGATTCAATCACGGCTGCCCCGGTGGGACCGGGACCGGGACCGGGACCGGGACCGTGCGGGCACCGGCACGGCCGAGCTCCGGCCAAGCCCCCCGAGCGCCGGGCCCTGCCCAGCCAGCCCCTTTGTCCGCAGCTCCTGGACGGGCACTGACCCGTGCCAGGCCCCGCTCGGGCCCCTGGGGCTGACCCGGCGTGTCCCCGAGACGGAGGGACATCCCAAACCCGGGGACATCCCAAACCCGGGGACACCCCAAACCCGAGGAGACCCCAAACCCAGGGACACCCCAAACCCAGGGACACCCCGAACCCGGGGACACCCCGAGCCAGAGGGACATCCCGAACCCACTGGAGACCCCAAACCCGAGGGACACCCCGAACCCACCGGACAGCGTCGCACAGCCTGGGATTTGCATTTAAAGGGAAAGGGAACTTCCTCCAGGCTCTGCCGGGCTCCGCTGCAGGACCCCCGGAACCGGCCCCATCCCCGGGATCGGCATCCCCGGGTCGGGAATGGGGCAGGATCCGTCCCCCCCCGATCCCGCTCAGCAGCAGCCGCTCTCCCGCAGCCCCGGGGTCGGTCCTATCCCCCTCCGTCACCCCGTTTACCCCGCGTTGTCCCCCGGTGTCCCCGCAGCGCCGCGGCCGCGGGATCGGTCTCTGCAGGAAGGAGCCGGGATGGAGCCGGGAAGGGGCTGGGAAGGAGCCGGGATGGAGCTGGGAAGGAGCCGGGATGGCGCCGGGAAGGGGCTGGGAAGGACACGGGATGGGGCTGAGGAGCCGGGAAGGAACCGGGATGGGGCTGGGAAGGAGCCGGGAAGGAAGGAGCCGGGATGGAGCCGGGAAGGAGCCGGGAATGGCCTCCAGCCCCGGCGCAGGGACGGGATTAGACGAGTCGCGTCCCCCCCGCATGCACAGCCCGAGCGCAGCTGCTCGTGTAAATCCCGCCAGGATTTTAATCCGATCGTGGACATTTGGGAGCCAATGGGGACACCAAGGGCTGGGCAGGACGGGGAGGGGGCGACACCCCCAGGGCAGGTGACTCTGGGGGCTGGAGCATCCCGGGGAGACCCACCCGTGAGTGCTGGGGGTCCTGGAGACCCACCCGACCTTCCCCTGGGCAGGGACATCCCGTCCCTCCCAACCTCCCCCACCTCATCCCCCTGGCAAAGGCAGGGCTGGAGCCCCTGGACACGGGGGTTGTGTCGCACAGGGGCTGATGTGGTCTCCCCAAAGCCACCCCACGGCCCCAGATCTTCGCTGCCCACGGCGCTGAGGAAGGAGAGACAACAGAGGCAGCAGGAGCAGCAGCAGCAGCAGCGAGGGTGGGAGCGTTTCTATTGGATACAGGATACACACAGCAGCCCCCGCGGAGGTTTCTGTTTCCATAACAGGGAAAAGACAGAAAAACGCGGGGTTGGTGAATTTCTAAGGGGTTTTCCTTTCACTGAAAGAGCAGGAGGAGAAGCCCAGATCCCGATCCCGGCTGCAGCCCCTCCTCAGCCCGGCTGGGGCGCTCCCACCAGGCCAGAGCTACATTCACTTGCTCGGGGGCTCCTTCCAGAGGCAAACGCTGGAAGGTGAAGCCACGCTCAGCTCCAGGGAACGGGTCCCAGTTTGGATGTCCAGCCGTGGCTCTGTGGAGACCTGTTAGAGCCCATCCCTGCTGCAGAGAGACCCTTCCTTAGCCCTGGATTCACTGGAGTCCCTGTGGAGGGAAGGGAGACACAGAGGCAGGTCCTTCATGGAGAGAAGATGCGAGGGCAGCTGTGTTGGCAGGAGAGGATCCAAAGCTGTTCCACTGAGTACGTCCATGGTGGGAAATCCCTGCAGGCAGCTGGCTCCAGCTTCCAGGAGAAAGAAGGCAATGCTGGGAAGAAAGTCTGTCACAGAGAAGCTGCAGCGAGGAGGGTTGAAGCAGTCAAGTCTTCCAAAAGGACAGTGGAGAGTCTTGAGAGACTAAGGAGAAATCCCACAAGCCCAGTGCCAGCAGGTCCCACGTGTGTCCCTAAACACCCTCCCAGCACAGCCGGGTCCTTGGGGTGAGGCAGCACTGGGGAGATGCTCTTCCAAGAAAGCAGAGAGGAAAAGGGGGGCTGGGATAGCACAGGTACCCCCAGGCTGGAGGGCCCATGGTCCTGGAGCTGGTCCCGGCAATCCTGGAGCAGTCACAGGGTCTTTTATCCTCCTGGAGCCCCAGCTCTGTGGATGCCCCCAGGGATGGGGCAGAGGAGCTTTGGGGGGGCCCCGTCCCCCTGCACAACGATGACACACTTGTGCAAAACACTTGGGAATTAGACCTTTGGATTAACTGTTTAATACACTTGTGCACATGTGCGTTCAGCAAAGAGGCAACTGTGAATCGTAAGGCGATTGAGACATTGGCAGGTCCTGGGAAGAGCGAACGTCCCATGGGAGAGGACTGGGAACCCTTTTCCTGCTTCTCCTTGTCCCCAATCCATACACACAACAGAGGGGAACAGCCTCTTGCACCCCCAGCTCACACAGGAGCAAGTCCGGGGCTCCCTCCTGCCTGGTGCGGAGGGAAGTGGGAGAATCCAGTGCTGGGGATGCTCTGACCCTCCCAGCTCTGCTCCTTTGCTTTCACTCCATGCCAGAGTCGCTGTGATGGCAGAGGTGCCTCCCATGGGACACAGATCCACGGCCCTGCTCTCCTGGGCTGCGACAGACCTGGGGAATCGCAGCCCTGCCAATGACAAGGTCTTTTAGTGGGAGGGACGATCAGTTGAGGCTCCATATATTAGTTACTGACACACGCAGGGAGGTGGGTCATTCTGCTTTTCCATGGATATCCATATATAAAGTGTACGTTGCCCTGCACATTTTTATATATCATATATATATATATATATAAAATTTTAAAAAACCCTAAGCTAGGAAATCTCACATCCCCCAGGAGGGCTGTCCTGTCCTTTTCCACCTGTCCCAGGAGCAGCAGAGGGGCAGCAGGTGGGAGTGTGCACAAAGCCCCGGGCCCCCCTCCCTGTGCCCAGCCCTGCAGGGGCTCAGTCAGTGCCCCTCGTCCCCTCCTCAGTCCCGCTCTGCCCCGTGGCTCCAGGGCTCAGTTCTCCCAGGCTCTCCGCAGGGTCCGGGCTGTGCGTGGCCTTTCCCGAGCTGGGGCAGTCGGAGCTGTCCCGGGCTGGGTCCTTCAGGGGCTCTGCCAGCTCCGGCTCTGCCCGGGGCGTGTGGGCACACAGGTCCTGCACCTTCTTGTTGAGGTCGTTGCGCTCCGTCTGCAGGGCCCGGCACAGCTTCTCCAGGCGCTGGATCTTCACCTGCAGCCCCTCCAGCTCCTTGTCCCGCAGGGTTTTCTGCAGGGAGAGGCAGAAAGGCAGGGATGAAACCCCAGAGGGATATGGGGCACACAGTGAAAGCACAGGGGGGTGGTTTTGAATGGACAGAGGGCAGGGTTGGGTGGGAACTGGGGAAGGAATTGTTCTCTGTGAGGGTGGGCAGGCCCTGGCACAGCTGCCCAGAGAAGCTGTGGCTGCCCCATCCCTGGAAGTGTCCAAGACCAAGCTGGAGCACCCTGGGATAGTGGAATGTGTCCCTGCCCATGGAACTGGATTATCTGTAACATCCCTCCCAACCCAATCCATTCCATGACTGATTCTAGGGAGGCTCAAGGGGAAAATCCTTGTGACCAAGCAAATATTCAAAGCCTCTGAAGCTGCATCACTGTCCTGCAGTAGGGCAGGAGTTGTCCTGTCCCCCCCCAGCTCCAGCCCACCCCCAGAGCCCCCTCACCTCCTCTGCCATCTCCAGGAGGGCCTTGTTGCTGCTCTCCCAGCGGGACCGGTACATTGTGGTCTCCTTCTCCAGCTTCTTGATCTTCTTGGTCATCTACAGGATCCCAAAAGAAACACAAAGGGAATCACAGAATATCCTGGGTTGGGAGACCCACCAAAGTCCAGGTCCTGACTCTGCACAGGACACCCCAAGCTAAATAAGCCCCAAATAAGCCCCAGGCAGAGCATTGCAGTGACATCCCACATGTCCTCATGTGCCATCCCCTCCCCTGGCACAGTCCCTGGGGTCTAGACCCAAAATGAAATGAATCTGTGGAGCTGTGGCTCTTGCAGGAGAGCCAGGACAGCAGGAGGGTTACCCACCTTCTCCATCTCCTGTTTAAACGTCGTGAACACTTCGCTGCTTTTGGAAAGGGTGTTCTGGAATTCCTCAAACTTCTCTGTGTAGAGAGCCAGCTGTGGGGACAGGCAGGGAGCTCACCAGGGCACCCCCTGACGGCCTCACCCAGCCAGGGATGAGGCCAACCAGGGGCTGAGCTGCTTGTCCTGGGACACAAACAAACTGGCAGCACAAAGCTGCTGTGCCAAGGGGGAATTCTGTCCTAGGGAAACATCCCCAGAGTGATGTGTTCTATAAACACCTCCTGGCCAGGGCAGGAGGCACTTGCTGGGGCTGATTGAGTGCAGGATGATCCCATGACTGCTCCCAGCACTGGAAAAAACCAAGGCCCCTTTCTCCCAGAAGGCAGAATTGCAGAAGGAAGTCTCAGCTCACCAATATCAAACCCAGGAGAGATCCTGTCCCTGTGTTTTCCCCATGAAGGAACTTTGGGTTGGTCCTTGCTTAGGAAGGAAGGAAAAACCCCCAAACAAAACAGGCTGAGCACACAGAGCAGGTAACTCACCTGCTGCTTGAGGTGGGTCTCCTGCTGCTTCATCAGCTCACACATCCTCTGTGATTCCACAGCTTCCTTCAGCAGCTGGGGAAGAGCAAAAGCAGTTACTTGGAATGCTCTCAACACATCCCAGCATGGCTGGTGCTGGGCCTGGAGGTGGGAGAAGCACAAGGAGCAGAGCAGGGCTCCAGCCTGGCTCCTGGGGCTGCTCAGGAAGCAGCCACTGCTGGGCATGGCAAGGTCTGGGATAACACACTGGGCTCTGCACTCAGGGATCCAGCAGCAACAAGGGGCACAACCCCCCCAGAACTGCTCCAAGACTTACAAAGTCCTTCTCCCGCTGGTGCCTTTCCTCTGCCTCCTTCAGCATTTCCTGGGCCTGCTGCAGTTTGGCATCCACCAGCTGCTGCTGCAGCTCCTTGTGCTTGAACACCTTGTCAATGTGCTGCCAAGAGAACACCACACAGGCTCAAGAGACCCCAGACAAAGAGATATTCTTATTGCAGGGTATTTGTAAGTAGTGTCTAATTAATGTATGTAAAGGGCATGAGTAAATCTTCGCATTCTATACAAAGGAAGTAAAAATGTCTAGTTTGCATTAAATGAAGCTGTTGAATTGGGGTAAATCTCAAGGGCATAAACAATCTAAAAAAAAAATCATTTTCCTGGTTGTTTCAGGAGAAATAAAATGTGGGTAGCTGGGTGTTTGTATGTGCATTCAGACACATCCACATTGGCATTTTCTCTGCTAAAGCTTTATCCACTTGAGTGTTGGTTCTGAAAACCTGTGTTCCACCTTGCTCCATTTAGACAAGTAATGCCCGTTTCCCTTTCACTCTGCAAAACAGTCTTAAGTCTCTTGTGGCAGTGAAAAACTGACTCCATGAGAGCCCAATACTGGGCTGTGGCTACAGGAATGTGAGGAGGAGGAGGAGGCATTTGCTGGTTTTACCCCCCTGTGGCAGCAGAACACCCTGACCCACCTCCTCCCGCAGCTCGTACTGCTCGATGAGCTTCTTGAGCCTCTCTGCCAACTCCATGTTCTCCTGGCGCAGCTTGGAATTCCTCTCGTTGTGCTGCTCCATCTGCAGCTGGATGTCATTCAGGGTCACCTGGAAGTGGGATGTCACCTCCTTCCTCTTCTCCTCCTCCTCCCGGGCGCGCTGGACACCCTCCTCCTGCACGGGGAGGGCAGGGGTGGGAGGGACACGTCAGGCATGGCAGCAAATTGCCCAAATTCGTGCTCTGAACCCACTCAGCCTCCCAGTGTTCCCTGTATCCATCAGGAGGGCACTCTGGGCCTTTCCCTTCCCTTTCCCCAGGGGTACACCCTGAAATAACACTGGGACAAAGCAGGTAAAGGTGGCTTAACAGCAGCATTAAAGCACTGCCCTGAGGGCACACTGTGGGCAAGCACTGCCGAAGGGGAGCTTGCCAAAATGCAGAGTGATCCCCATGGTTGGGATGGAGCAGCCCCGGGGGCAGAGCCGGGAGAGACCTGCCTTGAGGGTGCGGTTGTGCCTCTGCAGCTCCCGGCACAGGCTCTCCAGTTTGCTCCGGGCCAGGATGGCCTTGCTGTGCTCGCTCTGCAGGTGATCCTTCTCCTGCACCAGCTGGGTCTGCTTCTTCTGCAGGATCTTCATCTGCTTCTGGGAGTTACGGTGCTCTTCCAGCTGGGGAAGGGGAGCAAAGGGCATGGATGCAGCAGGGCAGGGCAGGGCAGGGCAGTGCTGTGCCCGCTGAGGGACACGGGCAGCAGAGGTGGGTGACACTTCTGAGCAGAGCAGGCGTGACACAGAGCCCATGGTCCCCTGGACAGGCTCTTTCTCCTTCCCAAATTCCCATCCTGATGGAACCTGAAAGACCTGCACATCCCTCCAGCACCTCTGTGTGTTGCTCCAACAGAGCAGAGCTCTGAGCCCAGGGAAAACCCGCCCAGGGACACTGTGGACATGCACAGGCAGCCCCACAGCTCCCCTGCTCCACATCCGGGAAAGGAACCTGTGCCCAGAGCTAACTCTGCTTAAACGTGGGGTCAGGCTTTGTGTGTGAAAACAGACCTGAGCTCCTCTTACACCCAGATTTGCCAAAATCCCTCCTGTCCACGCCTACACTTCACAAACACCACCAGGCTGGGCCCAGCAACACCCACCCTCTCCCCGCCAGATATCCAGCACTGCAGAGATCCCACAACACTGCAGAGCTCCAGGCTGTTCCTGGAATGTCCCTCCTGCCTCCCTGAGCTGGCCTGTCCCCCCCAAGCCCCAGTGGGACTCACCAGCTCAGCGTATTTCTTGCACAGTGCTGCCAGTTTCTCCTCTGACGTGCTCAGGGTGTTCAGAGTCTGCATCAGCAAAGTGATTTCCTTGCCTGGAATGAGACAGGGAATGGGAATGAATCAATGAACGGGATAAAATGGCTTACACAGAGCTCTGGCTCGGGAAGGTGAAGAGAGGAGGGACTGAGTGGGTCTTGCAGCCCTGGGGCAGAGCTGCTGTTCCCGGGGTCTTCTCAGGGCTCTGCCCCATGGATTTCATGGGAAAAGAAGTGCAGCAGCTGGGGAGAGACCTGATTTTCAGAGCAGGAATCACCACTGGGCTAGCCAGAACCAGCTGTATCCAGGAGAAAAGAAATCCATCGAATTCAGAGGCTGTGGCAGCCCCAGGAGCAGCCAGTGCCGTTGCTGCCCAGGGTACATTCCTCACCCCCCTAGAACAGGACGCTGTGCCATCCCCAAACATGTCCAAGGCACCGGTTTCATTAGTGCAGCACAAACCCAAGCTCTGAGCAGTCCCCCTGGGGCTGCAGCACAGCCAGGGCAGGGAACCTCTTACCTAAACCCTTGGCTTTCTTCTTCTCCTGGGCCTTCTTCTGGTCCCGCTCCCCGCCCTCCTCGGTGCCCTTGGAGTTCTCCTTCTCCCCGTTCATCTCGGGCCCGCCCGGCTCCTGCTCCCCGTTGCGGGGGGATTCGCTGCGCCCCTTCTCGGGCTCCTCGGGCTCGGGGGGCTCCCCGTGCCCGCCGTCCTCCCCCGGGCCCTCCTGGCTGGCATCCACACAGTAGGTGCTCAGGATGTCCTCCAGCTGCCGGCTCAGCTCCTCGGACACGTCGCGGGAGGATTTGGGGTCGTCCCGAGTGAGGGGAGCTGGGGGGGGACGGGGACACAAAGCGTGAGGCTCCCCCAGCCCTGCCCGGGCCCAGGCAAGGGGACAAGGGGAGGCTTCCCTGGCTGCACTTCCAGCAGCATAAGCTGCTTTGTTCCGACTGCTGCATCTCCAGCCAGCTGCCCTGACAATGGCAGGGCATTCCCAACAGCCTCTCCTTTGATCACCAGAGCATGACCAAGCCCCTGACATCTGTCAAGAGCAAAAATTCCCCCCCCCAACCACAAGCCTTTAAGGAAAGCAGGTTGTGTGGGAGCTTTTCCCCCCCAAGGAACTGGCAGCTCAGATCCCCAGGGCTGGGCTTTTTAGCATGACAATGGATTTTAAACCTGGCTGAGCCTCTCTCCTCACTGTAAGAGCAGCTGTATTGGGATCAAACATCCCTCATCCCACTCAGCAGGCACTTAGGCATGGAGCAGGCAGCACATCCTGCCTCCAAACTTTCTCCAAACAAGAGGCTCGGAGTAGCTGGTTATTAAAATAATTTTTCTCACCGTGTTTCCTACATCCCCAGGCATGGGAACACCAGGCAGGGTTAATTTTAACCAAGCTCCTACTCTATTACACCTGGATTTTGTATTCCAGAGGATAATTTGGATGAAGCAACAGTAACAGGAAAGAGTTGTCTGACATTTTCTGAACGGGAGACCCTTAAGGTCAAAGCAACAACAAACAACCCTTTGCTTCGAGGTGAGAACTGACTCCACAACCCTGCCAGGAGATGGGAACTCCTGCAGGGCTGCACACACACAGAAATGGGAAAAACACAGGATTTTCTGCCCTGGAAAACACAGCTGCTCTTACACAAAGGGCTGGATGCAGGGGCGCAGCCTCATGCAGAGAAAGCAGCAACTTGATTCCTTCCAGGCTCAAACCCACCCTCCCACACTGCAGGGAATGCCAGCACTGCCACTTCCCCCCCTTCCCCAGGGACTCCCCACCTTCTGGGGGTGCTGCAGCCTCTGGGGAGTCTCCCTCCTCCAGCCCCATTGTGCTCGTTTTGGAAGCACCAGAGGGACGTGGGGCTCCTTTGGTCTCCACCCCCTGGTTCTTCATCGCAGCCTTTGGGCCTTTTCAGACTCTGCAGAAACAAACAGCGACTTTAGGAACGTTTGGAGAGTTTGGGGAGTCATTCCCTGGACTGGAAAAGAGCCTGTGCCCAGCAGAAGGGAGGGAAGCAGGGCTTGGTTCCCAGTTTGTCCCTCACCACGGCATTCCCTGTGTCAGGATAACTCCTCTTCCAGCTGCAGTAGAGCAAGGCAGACCCACAGTCACCTCTCAGCCCACAGTCAGCTTCCCACTTGTCCCAACTTTTGGAAGTGCCAGAGAAACCCCCTCACTGGGGTGGGGACCCAGAGACTGGAGCATCCCCAGCAGAGAGGTCAATTCGCACCAGATCCTGCCTGAGGAGAGCCCAAAATCCCAGCTCCTCATGGCTATCCCCTCTCCCTCAGCAGGGTTTGGATGTTCTCACCCTCCTGCTCTGGATATGGCCCTAATCATGAGCTGAGGATGCTGATGCTCCCGGTCTAGAGGGGAGGGGCTGCTCCCAGTTTGGAGCTCAGGGACTGTTCCCAGTGCAGGCTGCTCCCAGTTTGGAGCTCAGGGCTGTCACCAGTGCAGGCAGAGCCCCTTCCCATGCCCCTCTCGAAGCGGTTCCAGCGCTCCCAGTGCTCCCAGTAAGCGGCCCGGCGGGCAGAGCCCGGCCCGTGTCGCCGCCCACGTGCGGGATCCGCAGGGCAGCGCCTTCCCCCGCACCTGCCCCGCGCCTCGGGCGCTCCTTTTCCGCTGCTGCCGCACCCGACGGCGGGACCCGGGGCCACAACCGGGGCCGGTTAACGGGGACTGGGGTGGGGGGGTTAACCAGAACCCGGGGGGGGTTAACCGGGATTGGGGAGTTTAACCCGGGGGGGAGGGTGTGTTTAACCGGCCCCGCAGCACCCCCGTTCCCCCGCCCTGGCCCATCCCCTCCCCATCCCCATCCCCATCCCCATCCTTCCCCACCCCATTCCCATCCCCTCCCCATCCCACCCCAATCCCATTCTATCCCCATCCCCTCTCCAATCCCATTCCCCATC
>JAWWEW010000060.1:4417199-4466943 GCA_035583185.1 Anabacerthia variegaticeps
AAAAGACGGGGAAAAGGGGGGGGAAGGGAAAAAAAAGGGGGGAAAGGGGGAAGAAAAAGGGGGGGAAAGGGGGAAGAAAAAGGGCAAAGGAATCTTGGCTTGCCCGGGAATGGCGGCCCTGGGGACTGCAATTCCCGGCGTGCCCCAAGAAGGGAGGGCCGATGGATAAAGAGAAAGAACAGAAAGAGAGGACAAGCAAGGAGGGAATCGCAGCCTCCAGCGCCCGGCACAGCCCTGGGGGGAGGAGGAGGAGGAGGAGGAGGAGGAAGGCAGGAGAGCACGGGCCACAGCTCAGCCCCCCCAAAACCACAGAACTCGGCGTGTTCTCCTCTGTTTTTAATGAAATCGTGGCAAAGTCACTCGCGGGGGGCGCGGGGCTCGCAGGCAGCAGCACCCCAAGCCCAGGGGTTTCCAGGGTGTTCCTGCCTCACACTGCTCCTTTAGGGCAAGGGCAGCAATTCCACATAGAGTTTACTCTGTGGCCCGATTAGACAAATATCTACCTATATATAATATAAAAAATACAGATATTCGCCTCTTTTTTTTTATCTCTTTTGGAAGTAAAATGTACATTATGCAAACTGTGAGCAGGAGGGAAACCTGGAAACCTGGTGTTGCTGGAGCTCCCACCACCACTGTCGCCAAGTCTTCCTCCAACCCATGGAACCACCCCGAGGCAGGCAAAAAAACCCACTCCAGAACTCAGACCATGTTCTCATGGAAAACAAAGTATTTCAAGTAAAGATGAAGGTGGGTTTCAGCATTTCAGAGCTCTGGTGTCAGTCAGTACAATGCAAACCAAACCTGTGCAACGGCAGCTGTGCTTCCTGCTCCGAAAAAAATCCACCCCAGTTTCCCATCTTTGGGCTCTTGTTGCTTTTTTTTTGTTTGTTTGTTTTTTAATCCTTGGAAATACCACTAGCAGTTCTTAAAAAAAAAAAAAAGGAAAAACCAAACAAAATAAAATCTAGACAAAAGGGAAGCAGCAGAAGAAGAAAAAAACAATCTTCCCAAGAGTCAGAGAACCTCCTGTTTTTCTGTCCATTTTCCAGGGAACTCGGCCTGGGTTCACCAGGACTGTCCACTGAACGAGGAAGGCCAGGGTTAAACTTTGCTCTTGGCCAATTAAGAGTCTTTAATGGAGTAACATGTGCAAAAAAAAAAAAGAAAAATAAAAGAAAAATTAAATAGATCAACCCACGTTTTCCAGAATTATTGTGGTCAGAAAACTCCCTCTGATCAGTGTCCTCACCCAACCCAACGCCAGAGCCTCCCGGGAGCACCCGAGGTAAGAACTGCATTTGGGAGGGACCACCACAAAGAACAAGCCACCAGGAGGTGCCACCTGTCACCTCCACGTCCCTCCTGCATTAAAGACACGTGTGCAGCAGCCAAAAGAAACAAGGATAAGAAAAATCCCCTTCTTTCCGCAAGGGCCGAGCGCTGTTTGTATTTTGTTTGAAGGAAGAAGAGTTTCCTAACTCAGGGTGTTGTTCAGCCTTCCCAGCAAGGACCAGCAGCTGCTCCCAGGTGCTTTTCCAGAAAGTTTGTGGTGTATTTTATTCTCCCCAGGGCACATTATAGCTGGAAACCATCCATGGGGGCTTCGGATTGCTGGAAGATGTATTGCTGCTGGTTCTCATCCACCTGGGGAGCCACAGAGGAGTCGTCCTCCACTCCAAAGTAGTGCTCAATCAGGTCAAAGGCTTTCTGGTAGATCTCCTGGTTTTCGTGGCTCTGCAGGAATTCTATCTTATCCAAACCTTGGAGGGGGAAAAATTGGAATGTGATGAAACAAAGAAATCTTGGTATTTTATCCTGAGATTTATTCCCACTCCCACCCTCGCCCCTTTTCCCTGCAAGAGCTTTGTGTGAGGTTTGCATTTTTTGGGGCAGCTCTGACACCTAAACCCAGCTTATTCCAGAGCTGCTTGTGGATCCCATCCCTGTCAGGCAGCATGAATGTCTTTCCACTGGCAGGTTTAGCTCATACAGATGTGGAGACCAAACCACATCCCAGTGAAATGAAAACAACTGGCTGTGAGGAATTTGGGAGCTGCAGGGGGGAGGGAGGGGCAGGAGCAGGGCCTGCAGCCTCCAGCTTTAGCTGCCCTAATTAAATCCACTGCTACACATCCAAGCACAATATACCCCCAAGAATTCCAGGAATTGCTCTTACAGGGAGAATCAGGACACGCAGAGGAACAGCCTGAGAGGGCAAAGCAGACACTGCCAGCACACAGGGAGTTCCAGACCAAAATAGGAACTTGCTCCTCAAAGCACTGAGAGAAGGACAAACCCTCTCTCAACTTAAGGTGCTCCAGGGAAAAGCAAAGTCTCCCTGGATTTCCAGGGTTCAGCTTTCAGCTGAGTACAGTTTGAGCAGTTTTAGGCCCAGAATTGCCACTTTTAACTAGAAATGAGCTGAGCTGGGTAAACACTCCCAGCTGGTGCAAGCCACAACTATCAGCTTGGCCTCCAGGTCTTGGAAGCCTGGATCAGAATTCTGATTTTACTTCCAAGTCCTTTCTCCTCACCCAATCACGAGTCTGAAAAGACTCTGGAACAAATACTGGCTATTTTGGAATATACTAAACCCCTGAACACAGCAGAAAAGCAACCCCTTCAATGCCTCCTGCAGTGGCCAAAGGCCCCACCTACCATAGGCCTCCTCGATCAGGCTGCAGTAGGGGTTGATCCCTGTCCCACTCTGGTTGGCTTCCTGCTCTCCCAGCCTCAGGATGTTCTCCAGCCCGTTCAAGGCCACCAGAACAATCTTGGAGTCCATGACAGTCAGCAGGTCACACAGAGGCTTGATACAACCCAAATTTACCAGGTACCTGGAGAGAGAGCACCAGCAACCACACTTGGTGTTCAGGGGCTGGAAGCAGCACCTCTGCTCGTTTGGAGGAGCAAAGGAAACGAGTCAAACTAAAACATAGGAATTTACCTTAAAATATACATTTACTGCTCTGCAAGGTTAATTTTTATACACTTATTTTGTAGTTGTATACACCAACCCCTCTTTTCAGAAAGCTCCTTTATTTTAAGGAAAAAAAAAGGAGCTGCTTTGAAAATCCAGGTGCTGCTACAATTAAGCCCACACTGGAATTAAATCTGTCATCGAGTTTGGACATTCAGCTTTCCCTAAAACTATCCAAAGGGGGATGGAGAAAGTTTGGACCAGACTATCCTTACCCAGAAGGAAATTACAATTTACAGCAGAATAAATGACCCAGCCCTGGCTCTGCCTGTCTCAGGTGCTCTCCAGAGGTTCCCCACACTCCTGCCTTGCCTCACAGTTCCCATGGAGGCAAAGCTCCCAGGAATTCAGGCAGGAGGAGGAGGAGCCCCAGGAATACCTGATCTGCTCAGGGGTCCCTCCTGAGGTGGCGTTGGTGATGGCCCAGGCTGCCTCTTTCCTCGTGCGGAATTCTGCCTTCTGCAGGATTTCTATCAGCACCGGGAAGATGTTGGCATCTATGACAGCCTGGGGAGAGAGGGCAGGCACAGGGGGTGCCATTGGCAGCACCATTCCTAAAAGGCTTCCCAGCACCTGAAAGAACCCTCCACCTCTGTTTCCTGACACCACAGAACTTCCCTAGCCCCAGAGATTCCTCTGGTTTATTCCTCAGCTAAATCCTATTAACACAAGATATTCCATAAGCAGCGACCCCTGGTATTGCATCAAGACTGTGGGATTGCTTTCAGCACTGATCTGCCTTCCCACGTAGGCAGGAAAAGGATAATTAAAACTCATCGAGCTCCAGCTCTTCAAAGGGATTGAGAATGGAGAAAAAAGGGGCTGTATCTCCTCTTCTTCCAATGATCCAAGTGTGTGGGAATCATTTCAGGCTGGTCTGTGCTGGTGCCATTACCAAGCTCTTTTTCAGCTTGTTTGGCAGATGGTTGGGAGCAGCAAATTTGCAAATTACTGCAGAATAAGGTGAACAAATCCAGCCTCTAAATGTCAGATAAGGAGAAAGCTGCAAATCCTTAATGCTGAGCTTGGAATCTGAGAGGAGGTACCTGTATCTGTGCTCTGTTTCCAGCTGTGATGTTGGATATAGTCCAGCACGCTTCTTTCCTGATGGATTCCTTGGGACTGCTTAATAAATGCAGGAGACAAGGCAGGGCTGAGCAGTTGAGAATGACCTTTGGAGAGAGGAAGCAGCAGTGAGATCACCAGTGCCAGGTCTGGAGCTGATGGACACGGCATTCCCTGCAGGAAAGGCCTCTCCTCTCACCTGGGTCTGGATGTCATCCCCTGTCACGATGTTGCCAACTGCTCGCAGAGCTGGGGAGGCCACTTTGTAGTCATTGTGCCTGCAGGGAAATGGGGCAAGGACACAAACAAATCCATCACATCACTGGGAGATCCACAATATTCTCTCCCCATTTATATCCTCTGCATTTTTTCCTTAGAAACACAGAGTAAGTTGACCTTATTGCCACAGAAAACAAAACTGCAATACTGTTTGATCCTTTGTATCCCAACTCAATCCTCTTTTTCACATGGATTTCCATTTTCCATATTAATAATGGGAGAAACAAAGCCAAGCTGACTTTTGCTACCCACTGGTGGTTTGCCTCTTAACTAGGCTTCCATAAGCACATGTGAAGCTTGAGAGCACACAGCAGCACCCTGCAATCCTCTCTCCCTTCACAGAAGTGTCAGCCTGACCTTTCCTTTATAAGTTCTTCCTCGCTCTCTGTGTAGCTGGTCCACACCCCTATGCTCCAATTTCAGAAATTTATAGGGATGAGGTTCCTTTTATCAGTGAATTTGCAGCTTTGGGGACTGACATTGAAACCAACACAGGTGTCTTTTCACCAGTGTCAAGTATAACTAGAAAACACTCAGCTCAGGAAGACAAACCAGTAAACTACAGCTCTGAACTCCAGGGACTCTCTGTTCCTTCCCCACTCCACATTTCCTCCTCTCTCTGCAGGTTCCTTTTCCCATTTTTGGTAAAACTTGGTGGTTCCTGATGTCATTGTCCAGTGGAAGATAGGTCAGAATATCAGATTTATGCTAACCCAGCTCCTTTTAATTGAAATACAAGTTTATGAATTTGGTTTCCTGCAGATTAGACTGGTAGCAGGATCTGGAAGGGCTTGGGGATGAAAACTGGGTGCAGCTGCACAACCAGAATCACCAATGGCAGAATTCCCGGTGCAAATGGAAGTGGATCATGGGAAAGGGAGTCAGTCAGTGAGAGCCACTTCCCCAACAGGCCCTCCCCAGCTTGCAGGCACTCACATTAAGAGCTCCACCAGGCGCCGGCACACTCCCGAGTCCACCACGGCCTGGATCTTCTCATTGGGCCCATCAGACAGGTAGGAGAGGGCCCAGCAGGCGTCTGCCAGCAGGTCAGAGTCGCTGTTGAACAGCAGGCGGGACAGCACGGGCAGGCAGGGAGACACCTGCAACAGGAGCCACCAGCTGGGTTAGTCACCCTGTGCAGGCCACCACGGGGCTGTGCTGCCTGCTGAGACAAGGCCTGCACGGCCACAGGTTCCTCAGTGAGTTCCTTCTCCCAAGTCAGCAGCTTCCCACTGGTTCCCACACCTCCTAATCACAGTGTTCAAAGCCACGCTAACATTGCTGTACTCAAATTATATCCCTTCCTCCCAGAGCCAGTCTAGACTCCTGAGACAAGTGCTGCTGTGCAGGTCACCCTTTGGAAGCTCCTTACATTCCTGTGGAAGAGAGAGCTCTGCTCCATTTCTCTGCTTGATAATTCAGAGAAGCAACCATCAAGTTACACCTCTGAGTACTTCAATCATTTATAAGTGGGTTTCTATTTACACTCAACTCAGATTTCACCCCTCACCACAGGCTTCCCAGCTTTGACATGTGAGCCTTCACTTAAAAGAAGTGATTTAAAACATTTTGGTTCCACCAAAGAAGGATGAGACACCTGAAAGGCCAGCAGGACCTTCTGTTAGGCTCCCAGGAAAGGGGAAGCTGCCACAGCTCCCATGTGGCTGCAGGAGTCCTGGTTTGTAGCATTTGAGGTCTCAGAATAGTTTTTAGTGACCATTTGAGTGAAGTCTCAAAATCCCACAGTTCCTAAGAAAAGGGTTTAGATAGAGAAACCTTTCAGGGAAGGTTCTGGCCTGTGTCTTCCTTGAGGGGTCCAGCTGATGGCAGAAAATTAAACAGGCCCTCAAACATCTGAGCAGCAGATCAACCTCAGCAGGAAGAACCTTCACCCTGATCCCTCCTGGAGTGACTTACAGGAGTCCAATAGCCCAAAATAACTCAGACAAACACCTTCACTGGGTGTCTCCCCACCACCTGTTCTGCCAACAGGGCATTTATTCTCACCTTCTCAAATTCAGGTGGTGGGCTCTTTCCTCTGCACAGGTTTGACAAAGCCCAGACAGCATTTCGTGTCATTGTCAACCTGGTGGATGTCGTAAGGAGCCTAAAGAGAGAATTACCAAGAATTATAATCCTCATGTGGAAGTAAAGGGAATCAAAAGAATTAAAACTACTAGGAAATCAAAGCACTATTTCACTGGGTGTAGGTCAAGCCATGCTGCTTGTCCTCAAGCAAAAGGAGAAGTGACCTGAGACTACTCATTAGGATGAACAGCTGTAATTCCTAACAGTGCCAAGGGACACGGGGCAGGAAGGCAATTTCCACTCTAGAAAGGTTGCAAAAGGAAGGGCACATCAGTCAAGTGCAGCTCCAAGTTCCAGTTCAGCCCAGACACTCCCAGTGCTCTCAGTGTCTGAGCTCTGAGGAGGATGGTGAGTCCTGTGGGATGAGGAGTCAGGCAGCCACCCCTGGGACAGGAACACCAGCTCACTGGGACACAGCCTCAGTTTTCCAGAGATGGGATGAAGATGAATTCCTTCCAGAGCTACGAGAGCCTGCCAGATGGATCTGACTGTGATGGGTGTGCTGCCCCCACTCCAAGCCCCTGGAATCCATATCCCAAGCAGAGAGCAGGACCTGAGGGACACCCTGTGACTCCAGAAGGACCAGACACTGCAGCAGCACCCGCTTTACATGCAGAGCAGCGTGAAGGGCTGTGAGAAGGCGTGTTATGCAGCGAGTCCCACTCTGTCTATGAGATCCTTGTCTGAACTGAGAGTTAATCTGGTGCCAGTGGTTTGACTCCCAGTGATCACCACCAGGGAATCTACTGGCCCAGCTCCAGCACTGCTGCTGTGGTACAATGGGACTCCAGGAACTGCACTGGCAAGTGTTCATGGCTACTCACATTAATAAGGGAGGAAGAATAGCGCAGTTAAGGACATAATCTCTACACACAGAGCTGTCTCCAGCAATGTTCCCCAATGCCCAGACAGCCTGAAAGGAAACAGCAACAGTTTTAGCATTCACAGTTCCTAACAGAGGAAGAACAAGGCAGTGTGCTAAGAAAGAATTTCCCCCTAATTCCAGGCAAACAACACTTCCATCTGTGGTCTGGAGCCACTTGTGAGACACTGGTCACTCATTTTAAACACTGCAGTCTATGGTGTGCAACCCACTGTGGGTCTCCCCCAGCCCCAAAGTAAGGAGGGATCCTTACCTGTTCCTGAACATCCTCAAAGTCCGAGTTTAACAGCTCTATAAATATGGGAACTGCCCCAGCCTCAATGACTATTTTTGTTTGTTGGGAAGTCCCTGATGCAATATTCGTCAGTGCCCACGCAGCTTCAAACTGCAACAAGCAAATGATAGACAGAAGCATAAATCAAACAGGCTTGAGTGAGCAAAATCATCACATTTTGGCTTCAATTCTTCCAACTTCTACTAAAGAGGTTGTGAGGGGAAGAAGCCTATCACAAGAGAACACCTCAAGAATCAGAGGGGGTTATTTCTTTGAGCAATGAAAGAGCCACATCTGCTGGAAACCTTCTCAGGGGCTGCAGCTGCTCAAAGGATGAGCAAGGGAAGATGTCACCACCAGTCACATCATTTCACCTCTACAGCCACTTCCCAGCAAGAGAGATGAAAACACACAGAGCACAAACACACACAGTAGAAAGTTTTCACATCTACATTTCATCTGACACCCCAAAGACATCTCGAGTTCAAGAGGAGCTGAACAGCAATTCCCTAGTTTTGCCTCTCTCAGATTTCCACTCAGTTCTTCTGGAAATTAAGCCCCTATGGCACAAGGCCTAGGGCCAGAGGGCAGGAAGGAAGATCAAAGCAATCATCAACTCGGATCAACTGCCATGTATGGAAGTATCTTTAACCCCTCCAAAGTAACCAGACTTATTACCAAGCTGGAAGGAATCTCAAGAAGCCACCCTGTCCACCCCTCTGCCCCAGGCAGGGCCAGCCCTGCCTAACCCATTTCTAACAGTCTCTTGGCCTCTACTTAAAACCCTCCAATAGTGGAGGTTTTTCCTCACACAATTTCTCCCTGCATGTTTATCCCATGGCTCCAACAGCTCCCAGCAATGTCAGATAAAGAAGACTAAACTCCCTTCTGCTGCAGCTGAACTGGGTTATTTTTGCAGCATTCTCTCAAGAATTTAATTCAGAGCGATTTATAATTTCCTTTTTTTGCCTAAGCATTGCAGGCTACCTTTGTCTTCTCCTCTACATCACATAACCTGCCTTTTTTGGGTTCAAAACATCACTTTCCCCTGACAGCATCTGTGGGCTCACATTGCTAAGCAAAGGTTAAACAGCTACACGCCATGAAGAACTCATAACACAATACCTGTAGTGTGCAATTTTCACTTCTTTTCAGGAATTCAACAAATCTCTCCACCACTCCCTGAGTGTTTATCACTTCATCTATTGGAGGATTCGGCTCTGCAAAGAGCAAGGCAGTGTCAAAACAGGGTATGGGCCTCATGCAGGGGAGGAACAAGCATGAAGGGTTAATTTAATTGCCTTAAGTTGGACTGAATTTAGGACAGATCTGCAGAATCACTTTGTGTACAACTCATACAAGTGTCAATCATTAGCAATAAATTATCACATGTCTAGTTTATAGATTTCTTGCCCCAAGGAAAGCCTCTGTCCAGCAACACGTGCACAAACCCTTGCAAAAGACAGGCTGTGTCAGATCCCGTGGCAGGGATGAGTTATTTTTACCTTTGGAGAGTAATTTCCTGAATTTCTGAGTGGTTGCCAGCTGTAGGTCAGGGTCATCTGAGAAAAGCATCTCTACCATTTCTCCTGTGATCAGTCCCTCCTGAAAAGATGCAGAGAGAGAAAAATGGTCCAATTTCAGACTGAGATATTTAAGGCATCACACACACGACATCCTGCCACGATTTGTGCTTGGCTAGTGAGCCAAAGATTCCAAATTTGAGATCCCAGCACACTATTTACTTCCTGATAGACTTTTCCAGTTCACTGCAGTAACACTTGCAATGCTGTTGGGAAGAATGGGTTAAAAGTGGAAAACACTGGAGGAGGATTTTGAATATACTGCAGTGACCTTGCAGCTGGAAACAACCCTTGACAACCCAGTGTGAAGAGCAGGGTGGGGATTCCCTGGCATGGATTGAGCTTTACAAGGCTCAGGGCTCCACTGGTGTCCCACTGGGGATAAATTTACTTTTTGCATTCTAGCCAAGGGTTTGTGGCTGTTCCAGCTGCACAACTTACACTGATGTTCTCACAGGGGAGAAAACAAAACTATTGACATTTGTCAGGTCCATGCAATCACAGAATCCCACAGTGGTTTGGGTTGGAAGGGACCTCAAAGATCATCTTGTCCTAACCCTTGCCATGGGCAGGGACACCTTCCACAAGCTCAGGTTGCTCCAGCCTGGCCTTGGACACTTCCAGGGATGGAGCAGCCACAGCTTCTCTGGGCAAACCTGTGCCAGGGCCTGCCCACCCCCAAAGCATTAACTGTGAAGGCACAGCTGGAACAAGGAAAGGCACCTTACCCCACATGTTGTGGAACTAACGTAGGAATCCACAAGGAGACTATCAAACATGGAGTCATCCTCATTGATCAACTCCACATTCCTCCTCTTAAAGAGCTGGGGGAAACAAAGCACATGAATTGTTATTAGAAAGCAATGATGAACAGGCTCCACAACTAGACATTCTTGTTCCTCAACCAAGACCGCTTCAGCTAAGACTGAAGGCAACCTGAATAGAAAGGATCATTAATAACAACTCTCAGGACTAGTCTGGCACACAAATCCCAACAAGAAAACATGCTAAGTCTTGCCCTCAGATATGCAAATGCCCAAGTCACTCAGACACTGGTACAGGCAGTGCAGAATTTGATCTAACAAGTCAAGGAAACTGGGCAAAAGGCAGCTTATAGGTGATGCTCCAACAGAGTACACATTTAGTCCCACACACATCACCTTGTGCTTTCATAGACCTTCAAGCCAAAAAAAATACATCTCAGAGTTAATAAATACTTTTACTTGCTCTTCCTGTTTCTTGAGGAAATAATCCCATTAACTAATTAAAAAAAAAATCAAAACACACCACCAAAAAACACCACCACCTTTAACAACAAGGATCTGTGAACTAAAAACCTCCAGTCCCCCAAGGAGAAAGTGCTCGGAAAGCTCTTGATGTGAGCTGGGTACAAAGAAAAAGAGAAAAGCAAGATCTCAGTTAGAACAGGAAAAATAAGAGGACTGCCAACAAACCTTAATGCACAGATCCTTGAAGATTCCAGTTAGGCAGCAGCACAATCTTGGTTGTGTTAAGGCTGTACACAACCTACTCAAGATGACAGTTACCTGTTGCTCTCGTTTCTGTTTGCGCAGTTGAATTCCTTCCTCTTCTCTTCTCCGTCGCATTTCCTCGGGATTTAGGGCTTTGTTCTTGTAACTCTTCATTCGATAGTTTTCTGGCCAGAGAACACAAAGAGGATTCTGCCTCAGAGCTCCTGCCACTCTCTGCTCCTCTGTGCACCCGTGTCCTTCCTGACAAGGAACTCCGTGTGCATCAAGCAGGGAATACTAAGATTAAATAGATTTATTTACTCAAAGTGCATAACTAAACTCAACTTGTACTGAAAACCAAAGTCACTTCCCTGGGATCATCGTGGCATAAACACCACCTGGGTGTTTTTCCCCAGGCAGAGGTTCATTGCAAGGCAAAAACCCAACAGACTCAAGGCCTTGATTTTAGAATAACAATAACGCCCTGCAAGAGCAGAGCTGTCCACGAGGCACAGCCCACATGTGTCCTACCAGGTACTGCTTCAATACCTGACCTACTTCTGCTGGTTCACAGCTGACTAATGCAGCAGTTCCAACCTGATTCCCTGCGTTTGCCTCCGAGTCAGGGAAGTGACACTCCACTATCTGGCACAGCTAAGGGCAGCCAGGGCCAAGCAGTAAGCCAAGTATGAAAGGATGGCAGTTCCTCCCTGCATCCAGCTGCAATCCACTGCTCTGAGCATGTCGAGCCCTTCTGAATCTCTCCAAACTCTCCTGTTTCTCATACAGATTATTTGCACATCTGTGCCTTTCTCAGGGCAGGAAGGAATCAGAGTCACAACTAACCCTGAACAAAATGACTCCTCCAGAACTCCTGTGAACATCCATATCTTTGTTTTCTCCCAACAGCCAAGGGAAGTGTTTTGTGAAAGTCTGCAGTGTTATCTCCTTATCCCCCACTTTCAAGCCTGAGGCACCCTCAGCCTCACGGCTTACAGAAAGCTTCTGACTTATCAACTGCCTCCAGCCACTCTGGAGCCCTTCCAAGATCAAGTGGAGAAGCTTCAGACCTGAAAACCCACAGCCAAGCCAAGAGAAGACACACACAACACACAAATGTCCAACATTTCATCACCAGGGAACGAGAAAACAACTGGGAAAATGAATAATTTAACAAAATACTTCCACGTCCAGGATTTCCCAAGAACAGCTAAAATGACACCAAACAAGATGCAAATCTAGAGGCTTTAGGGGTTTATATCTGTGCAGTAGCAAGTTGTCATCTACATATAGATTTTAATTCAGAAGATGTATTTAAGTACCTGTTAAATGTTCTAGGCTGTGTATTTATATTGTCACCCCAGTGCTGATGGCTCAAGCAGCCACACAGGAGAGCAAGAGTTGAAAGCTGAATTCTGGAAACAGTTTAAGAATCTTAATCCTCCTTTTGGAAAGCAAAGTCTCCAATTAAAAGGTGGTTTTTAAGAAAAGGAGGAGGAAAAAGTGAGGACACACAGGATTACCAGGCTGTCATATAAATAGCCAAGGGACACATGACAGTTCAGCTGCCTCCAAACTGGCCCAGCCCCACTCAGCTCTGCAACCCCAGAGCTGGGGAACAGCCAGAGACACTCAGCCCTGCTGAGGGCTCGGGAACACTCAGGAACACTCAGCACCTCGTCCTTTAAGGCTCTATTTTTTATTTCTTTTTTTTGTGCTAGAGCATCAAGAACACCGTTATCCTGCAGGGAAATCCCAAAGACACAACAAGCCCTGAAGAGTGATTTTTCACATCACCGTGTGACACTTTCTGGCACTGAGTTTCCCATTCTCCCTCCCACACTTTTATCTCTGCAGATGATTCCCATTGGCTTTCCCCAGTCCATCATGTGTCCATATTGTATGACATGAGGATGCTGATTTGTGACACTACACCCAATTTCCATGGCAATGGATGGATGTGACAAATGCAGGATCAGGACCTCACAGTGAGCTCAGTCACTGAAGGAAGCACAGATTCCAGCAGGCTCAAACACGTGGAATAAACCAGCAGGATGCCAGGCAGGGACGAATTCTGTACTTGCAGTGTTTCAGTACAAAACATCCAGTTCATCTGCAAGTCAGGCTTTGTGTTAATTATAAACTCAAATTCTATCAGTGGGAACCCACAAAACCCACTAAACCAGGCTATTGGAGAACCTGGGCTGTCAGGAATGGGGAAGCAATCCTTATAAACTGAGGGATGACAAGGCATTTACCACTTAAAAGAAGGGAGAAACAGTGTGAAAGGTTGCCTTTGAAGGCTGAGCAGAGCACTCAAACCCTGTGTAAAGCCAACAGAAACTGCAGCAGTTCAGTCAAAACTGTAATTCCAGGGCCAAGATTATAATGGCTTCTTGATATTCCTCGATCAGGAATCCAACTCTGCCTCTTCCCATTTCTCTGCATGACAAAAAGCATTTGCCTCAAACATTTTATTCAGCTGCTGAATAAATAAACCCTGGGAGCTGAGTCACTGCAGGGACTTTTGCTGCTGAGTCAGAGTGAAAGGCCAGGCCAGGAACTCACTGACAGACCTGACACTGCTCTTTTTAAGCCAAAACACCCTTCCACAGAGGGAACCTTCTAAGGTGTCTATTAATACCTGTGGCACAGCCTGGCCAGGAGGGCTGACGGGCTCCTCGGAGCAGGGAAGGGCTGCAGCACTTTGCAGGTGTACATTAATACACTTAGTGAACTTTATCAGCACTAATGTGCCAATTAGTGCCCTCTGGGGACGTTCCCAGCCCCAAGCCAAGTGACCTCCAGAGGTCCCTTCACCCAAGTTTTCCCTGGGATAGTATAAACTTGCTCATTTACAATGAAACCTCCCCTAAATTAGGCAAGTGGCAGCAACACACTCTGAGAGAACTAGTGAGTTTCAGGGATGAGCCTTCCTGACCATATTCCCTGAAACCCCAAAGGAGCCTCCCTGCTGGCTAACAC
Organism: Anabacerthia variegaticeps; assembly: GCA_035583185.1. Lineage (NCBI taxonomy): Eukaryota > Metazoa > Chordata > Aves > Passeriformes > Furnariidae > Anabacerthia > Anabacerthia variegaticeps. The sequence goes on from JAWWEW010000060.1 coordinate 4,430,812, forward strand.
AGTTAACATCTCAAGAGGATTCTCTTCTAGAAAAAGTGTCTCCACCACAACTTTACCAACTTGTATTGAAACTATAGACAGAAAAGACTAAATAGTCCGTACTACTCAAATACAAATTAAATGAAGTTGGTTGTAAGAAATACATAAAAGTATTTGAATTATTTGCACACACTGTATAAAAACACAGTTCTGAATTGCTACCAGAAATTAGTCACAACCAGATTCCTTTATTGTCACTTTCATAGTTTTGCAGTGAAGTAATAGGAAAAAAAGAGAAACAAAAAAATCACTTGTCTCAGAAGACAGAGGGAAAACGAAGCTAAATAGGAGAACAACTACACAAGAAATGCTGTCAAATAATCAGCAACTCAGGGCTTTTCCTGCAGCCCTGGAACTGCTCCAGCTGCCCTCAAACCCTGCAGAAGTGGCCAAATTCTGCTGTGCTGTCCCTTCTGCAGGTCAGGTCTGCACGTTTGCTCAGCTCTTTTATGTTCTCACACGGGTTATTTGAGTGTTTACCACGAACAAGCTCCCACAGAGGCTCTCCCAGAGCTGCCCCCATTGCCCAGGTCCCTGTCCCTGTCCCCGGGACACGCTGTGCTGGTAAATCCCTTATCCCTGCAGCTATTTGGCTCGTTCCCTCCTGGTTCAGCTCCCGGAGCCAGGGATGTGATATCACCGCTGGAATGTGCAACACTCGCTGAGGGCCAGGGCTGGGAGGGGGAAGGGACAGCCAAAAATTCTCTTTGGGGGAAACCAACAGTCCCACAGCTCCGAGGGGCAGGCCAAGATTAGGATTCCTTTTGGGATGTCTGTGCCCTGATGGGCAAAGAACCCATCTGCTCCTCAGCCCAGTTCCCAACACAGTCATTTCACCCAACCTCCTCCTGATTTGATCTTCTCACCCCAAAAATCTGAGGTTTGGGGGATCTAGATCCTCTTCAACCTGATTTATATATTCTGAGACGTTCAGGTTTCCTTAAGGGTGGAAAGATCAAGCACAAGTGTCACCTGAGAGTCCCTTGCAACCGTCCCTACAACAGGGATTAAATTCCACTAGATCAACTCAAATTCAACCCACAAGAGTTACAGGTTAAAACCAACCGGAAACACTCAGAGATAATTACAGAGGCATACAAAATTCCAATAAATCCATCCTTTCCAATGTGTGCTTTGCCTCAGAAACAAACAGAACTGTGTGATTTGCTAAGCAGATTTATCAGGACCTCCCCAGCCCCGGAGCTGGAAGGCTGAAGGAATCAGGACTTTCACTCTTGCATGATTTTAATGATCAAACTCTCCCCTTGACAAAGTTCATGTTTGCTCTCCTGAACACAAGCAAACAAAGCAAAACAGCCAATGAACTGTTAAATTCATCAGCCAAAGGAGTTTTATTAAGAATTGAGCATTACATGCTGCTCCATGGCTTAAATAGCACTATAAAGACATTTAAATATGTAATTTGCATAGCAAATGAAGAATGAACTGATGAGAAACTCCAACAGTATCCCCGACAAAAACGTCAGCACCTTCAGCCTGCAGGAAGGGGTAACAACCCTGCTGTCCCCATTTAGCCCTAATAACCTAAAATAAGGAAACAAATAAGTCTTAAGTTTATTTCCAAATAAATAATTCACTAGGATAATTCAAGGCAGGGGGCTATTAAACTCTTGCTGTTGGAGAACTGCAGTGGTGGGGAGGATGGGAAGCTCCTGTGCACAAATTCCTCAGCTCCACACAAAACTGCTCCAGCAGTTTTCACACACTACAGGCCCAAGGACATTTTTCTCCCATCGAGGTTTTACATCTCAAACTATGAATTAAGCTTTGAAAGCTGTTGAGGACTGGGAGGGGCAGCAGCCACTGCACACATGGACACTGTCACTGACTTCTCCTGGAACATCACAGGAGGGGTTTTGGAGATGGCAGGAAAGTTCTTTATGACAAGCAGGATCCCACTCCAAATGGAATTTTAAAGCTTCACAGAATCCCAGCATGGTTTGGGTTGGAAAGAACCTTAAAGCTCATCTCATCCCACTCCCTGCCATGGACAGGGACACCTTCCACTAGCCCAGGGTGCTCCAACCTGGCCTTGGACACTCCCAGGGCTGGAGCAGCCACAGCTTCTCTGGGCAAACCTGTGCCAGGGCCTGCCCACCCTCCCAGGGAAGGATTCCTGCCCAACATCCCACCTAAACCCACTCTCTGTCAGTTTAAAGCCATTAAGCTTTGTAGCAAGCCTGGTTAAAAGACAACATTGCAGGGAAAAAGGATAAAACCTTAATCCTCACTTCCAGAAGATCCTTACTGTGCTTTAAGGAGACCACAGCAGCTCCAGGCTTGGCTTTTCCACCTCACCCACCCAAACCCTCAAAAGAAGCCACCCCTCCTCCCTGAGCAGGAGTTCAGGTACATCAAAACAAAAACCCTGCTGCTATTAAAGCACTTTTTGAAGGACAACACTCAGTTGTGATTTATTTGAGACCTGCCTGCAGCCTCTGGGAACCTTTAGGTGTATTTATTGGTGCTGCTTATAAAGATGGGAACAAACTGCTCCTTCACCCCTTCCCTGCACACCTGCCCGTGCCACCCACGTTTATGGTGACACTGGGGTTTGAAGTTTGATTTTATGGAAGCCACAGTAACCAAAGCCCCGCTGGGTTATTAAAACCGTGAAGAGCTGACTTGAATCTGGAACTCTTGCAAATCCCAGGACTTAAATTAAAACAGTGCCCTGAGAATTTAAACTGAGCAGAGCTCAGCAGACACACAGCCCTGGATGGAGGTTCAGCCTCTCAAGGGGTTTGACCTCGGGGGATGCAGCAAGAACAGCCCCAACTGCCCCAAAATCAGAATATTAAAGCCCTGACACCCCAAACCTGGGGTATTTCAGCACCAAACCCCAAACTCAGGGTATTTCAGCCCCAAATACCCCCAAAATCAGAATATTAAAGCCCTAACACCCCAAACCCGGGGCATTTCACCATTACACCCCCAAAATCAGAACATTAAACCCCTGACACCCCAAACCCAGGGTATTTCACCATTACACCCCCAAAATCAGAACATTAAAGCCCTGACACCCCAAATCCGGGCAATTCCACCACTACACCCCCAAAATCAGAATAATAAAGCCCTGACACCCCAAATCCGGGCAATTCCACCACTACACCCCCAAAATCAGAATAATAAAGCTCTGACACCCCAGATCCGGGGTATTTCACCACTACACCCCCAAAATCAGTATATTAAAGCCCTCACACCCCAAACCCGGGCTATTTCACCACCAAACCCCCTCAGAGCTCCCGGAGCGCCCCAAAGCCGCTGCTGGCGCTGCCCGGGGCGGTAAAACCCCCCTTTCCCCGCCGTCCCCAGCCCGGCTCCCTCACAGCAAACCCCCCCGGGTGACTCAGCGCCCGCCGCCCTCAGCCCCGGGCAGCCGGTGAGGGGCGCGGGCGGCGCGGGCCAGGCTGTGCGCGCTGCCCGGCCCCGAGGCGACCCCCTCGGGCTGCCCCGTGCCCCCGGCGGTGCCCGGAGCCCCCCTGGGCGCTCCCGGAGCCCCCCGGGCCCGCTGTGGCCCCTCACCCATCGCGGCGGCTCCGGCGGTGGCTCCGGTGGCGGCGGCCACAATATGGCGGCACCGGGCGGGGCGCGGGCCGGACGGCGGCCGCGCGGGGACAAACCTGTGCGCGCGGCGCGGGGCGGGGCGGGGCGCCCCCCAGCGGGCGGGGGCGGAACTGGCCACGGAGGGCGCGGCGTGTCACCCGTGTCCTGTCACTGGTGTCATGTCACTGGTGTCCTGTCACCTGTCATTGGTGTCCTGTCACCGGTGTCCTGTCACCAGTGTCCTATCACCTGTCACTGGTGTCCTGTCACCAGTGTCCTGTCACCTGTCACTGGTATCCTGCCACCTGCCACTGGTGTCCTGTCATTGGTGTCCTGTCACCTGTCACCGGTGTCCTGTCATCTGCCACTGGTGTCCTGTCACCTCTCACTGGTGTCCTGTCACTGGTGTCCTGTCACCCGTCACTTTTGTGACAGGTCCCTTGTGTCCCACCCCTTGTGACCTGTCCCTTGTGTCCCATCCCTTGTGTCCCACCCCTTCGCACCCTGTCCCATGTCCTTGTCCCCATATCCCCTCCATACACCCCACATGTGTTCTGAGCCCTAAATCATCCTGTTTGTGTCCCCCCCATCGCACAGCGAATGAGAACACCCAGACAGGCAGAGACTCTGAGAGTTCCTTTAATTGCTGTTAACTGCAAGTCTGTAAAAGGTTTGGAGAAAGTCCTTGTTACAAAACTACCAGCTGTTAGAATTGTTCCTGGTTTTCACCCCAGCTAGAAAAGGCTCAGGGAGACGCAGAATAGTTCAGAACAGGGAATATTGCACAACCAACCCAAGGGTTAATTTGACTAAAGAAGAGAAGAAAGTGACACAGATGCGAGCGCTGCCCCTGGAGCTCTGCCCGGGGACCAGTTGGGACTGCCACCAGCAAATCCCGAGGGACACAGCCCCCAGGCCCCTCCCCGACACCCCACTGGTGTCCCCTGCCCACCACAGCTAAATCTGAGCCAGGACAAGGTGAGGCTCTGCTGGAGCCACCTCACCCCAGGCAGAGCTGTCCCCAGTCTCCAGGGGTTTGGCAGGACTGGGACGCTCCCACCTGGAGTCACCTGTGTGGGCAGAATGTCCCCATGGGGAGAGAAAACCACAGAAAACCCACCCCAAAACCCCAACTCTTTCAAGTGCACCCCATTTAGTGCTGTCCAAACCCTGCAGGGCACCCACAGCTCGTGGGGCAGCCCTGGAAGGGGCAGGACAAAGGCATCACATACTAAACCACCACCCCAAAGGCAAGGGAGAGCACCGAGGGCACTGTCCCCTTGGGATAACTCTGTATTAGCAACATAGTGTGTCATTGAAGGGAAACTGCCCCCAAAAGAGGCCGTGGGGCTGAAGGAAGCATTGCAAGCAGTCATGGGGGCTTCAGGGAAGGAATCCAAGTGAGCACAGCAAAGCTCATGACCCTGGTGGCTGTGGGACCTGGCACGGGGGGGACATGAGGGGTCAGGGTGGGACACAGCCTCAGCCAACAGGAACTATCCACATTTTGGAGCCTCTGCCTCCCCCCAGGCTCGGAGAGGGAATGGCCAAGCAGCGCTTAAAGTGGTCAGTGGGTCAGGCTGGGGCTTTGCAAGGGCTGAACTGGGCACCACAACGAGGGGTTCGGCTCCAGAGGTGACCCCAACCCAGCAGGGCTCAAGTAAGGACAAGTCACAAGTACTTTGCTTGGAGAATTTAACTAGGAAGGACACAAAACCCAGTGCAGGAAGGTGGTGCAGCTGCAAAAGGGGGAGCAGCAGGCCCTGGCTCTTCGAGGAGCTGCTGCTCTTGCAGCAGGAAACAGGAGTTTCCACAAGAAAAAGCTTCCAAGACAAAAAGCCAGGCAGAAGCTCAGGGTTTGGCAGGGGGTTTGGCTCTTTCCAGGGTCAAAGCCACAAGCCAAGTGCCTTTTTCCTGCAGCACCTCCAGCTTCCAGGCCCTCCCCGTGTGCTCCTCCCGGGCCGGGAGTGTGGAGCAGAACAGAAACAGCCACATCCAGGAGCCTCTCAGCTGTGGGGTACATGTGCACACACAAGCAAACAAGGAGCCAGCTGGCACCTGGCAGCACCAAACAGCCCTGCCAGGAGTCTCAGTGCCCCGGGGACCCCTCACTCTGCCTCCACCCGCCACGTCAGGGTGGTCAGTTTTGGCCTGGCCACTCTCTGGGACCTACAGAGAAGATGGGCTACGAGTGCCAGAGACCTCCTGCTTCCTCCTCCTCCTGGATCTGAAAGGGTCACTCGAGTTGCCCACAGGATTCAGCAGGAATGAAACTCCTCCAGCCTGGAAGTGCAATCCCCAGCACAGTCACACACACAAAGGAACAGCCGGTCCGTGGTTTGATTCACATTCGATGGTGGAAATGAGCCTGTGACACACACTGGAAGCAGTTGGTTTATTCCCAGTCTTCCCACTCTTCATCTTCCAGCTGCAAACAAGAGGAACATCCCTCGTTTTGGTTCTGGAACTCGACAGCTCCTCCCACCCAGGGCAGTTGAGTCAGCACAAAGCCTGATGTATCTTCACACCCCCACACCCTCCCAGCAGGGATTTCCCTGCTCTGTTCCCCTTGGGAAGCCTGCACACCCCACCAGGCCCTCTCTGCTCGTCCAGCATCACCCTGAGGGGCTGGTGAAGGTTTTGGGGAGCAATTTTACCCCCCCCGACTCACCTCCCCAGACATTTCCACCTTGGACAGCGCCAGCTGCACCTCCTCTTCAGTCATGTCCAAATCAAAGTCCTTCTCCCAGTCCTCACTGATGTCTGTGCTGGAGCCTGGAACCACAAACAGCCCCACTGAGCCACCAGAGCTGCATCTGCTCTCCAGACACTCTGGAGCTGCCCAAGCAGGCCCCAAATCCTTGGCATTCCCAAGGGTCAGAGCTCCCACAGCCTGCTGGAGGAGGGAAAGCCTCCACACTCCCAGGAGCAGGCTGGTTTGGGACAAGTGGGAGAGGTGGATGCTGCAACATGTCCTCCTCTGGTCTGGGAGAACTGGGATGTGTCTAGTTCCAGTCACCCAGCAAATACAACAGATAGGGAAAGGCTTAGATAGGAGAGCTGTCCTCACCCCCAAGAAAAAGAACCTCCTGAGGCAGAGGAGCAGCAGGGACACTCCTGGGGTGACAGGCACAGGGAAGGAATCATCACATTCCCTTTCCCAGCCTTTCCCTGGCATCCAGGGACCAAGGACACCCAAGGACCAAGGGCCTGCTCTGGTCAGACAGCAGCCTTTTGATTTCTTGTCCAGGTTCATTCCACACACAGGCCCAGTTCCTGACACTCAGTCACCCTGGTGGATCTTGGGTTGTTGCAGAGGCTTTCTAAGCCCAGACCCAGCACACCCATAATCCTGGGAGAGCTGCAGCAGGCTCTGCTCAAGCTGCATCCCTGCAAGGAAAGGCCTGGGAACAGAGCCTGCCAGAGCTGTGACATGTCCCTAATCTCAGTCCTGGAGGAGTCTCACCCTCCATTCTCCTGAGGGAACATGGAATGGGGCTCAGAAGAGGGATGAGGACAGAGCCAGCTGTGGCACCAGCCCTGCTGAGAGCAGACTGTCACCAGCTGATGTGACCAAACCAACGTTGCCCAACAGCATAAGGATTTACTTCCACTTCAGCTTCAGCCATGAGGATCTACCCTCCATGGGGCATTCTGGCAAAATCCCATCACCACAAAACCAGAGCCCATTCCCCCAGAGCTGCCACCCTTAGGGGGTTCCCAGGCCCCCTGTGGCCCCCAATACACACCCTTCTTGCCATTGTTGGAGGGGGTGGATTTCCCACTATCCGAGTTGAGCTCGAAGACTCGTAGATCCGTGGGCCCTTCCTCTCTCAGAGTCTCTGTCCTGCCCTGGCCTTTGCCCTCCCCCTCTCTGAGCTCTGTACCAGCCGCTGGCTCCGAGGATGCTGCTGATTCCTGGGCAGGTGCAGAAGGCTGAGCAGCTTCTGGGGGCTTTGGCAGGGAGCTCTGCTCTTCCAAGGTGGCCTCCTGCAGCCTCTGGGAGAGGTCTGTGGTCCCAGTGGGCTGTGCTCCAGTCTGTAGCTGTGCAGCAGGCACAGAGGCAGGGTTTGCAATCTGAGTCACAAGGGACACACTCTCACTGCTCTCCGAGGGGCTCTGCTCCGGGGGGAGGGCGGCCCAGCTCCCCTCGGAGGGGCCCTTGGGAGCAGTGGGGTGGGATCCCTCCGGGGCTGCCGGGGCAGACTCTTTCTGTGCTGCTTCTGGAAATGTGATGTTTGCACAAGGCAGGGGTGACATCCCCAAGAACTCCTCTGTAGGGAGGCAGAAGAGAAGCAAGAGATGTTTCAGCAAGCACAGCAGCAGCTGCGCAGGGAGATGGATTTCAGAGAATCAAGGAGTATCCTGAGGTGGGTGGGACCCTCAAGGACAGTCCTGATCCTACACAAACACCCCAACAATCCCACCCTGTCCCTCAGAGCGATGTCCAAACACTTCAGGAGCTCTGGCAGCCTTGGGGCTGTGCCCACTGCCCTGGGGAGCCTGGTCAGTGCCCACCACCCTCTGGGGGAAGAACCTTCTCCTGAGATCCAACCTAACCCTGCCCTGACACAGCCCCAGCCATTCCCCTAGGTCCTATCACTGGTCCTCCACTGCCCCTTACGATTTATGAGAGTGAAGAGAAGCCCCCCAGACAACTCCAAAATCTGGCCCACCTTCATCCTCCTCCCAGCCTGGTTCCTCTTGGTGCATGCTCTGCTCTGCTCGCTGCTTCAGAGCCTCCCTCCGGGCTTCATCCTGCAGGGAATGCACTGTCAGCAGCCACACAAGTCCCCAGCCCCTCCTTCGCCAAGGCATTTCTGCATCAGGGACAGTCAGAAGGCAGCCCTGACCCTGCTTTTTCAGGAAAAGCACCTTCTGCCTCAGGTCTGCCTTGGAGGGCTCCTTGGCTGCTGTGCCCACCCCCAGGGAGCCCCCCAGCCCTGACCCACCTGCTCCAGGCGATGCACTTTGTAGAAGTAGCGCTGCCAGAACTCGGAGTGGGAAACGGCCACGGGGACCTGGGAGTGACAGGGGAATGGGATGAGCCCCTCCAGAGGGAGGTTCTGCAGCTGCTGCCATGCTCCCCTCTCCTCCCAAGCCTTGCAGCTACCCCTGGTCACCATGCAGGGCACCGTGTTTCCAGGTGCACAGACTTGGGGCTGAGCCTCAGGCACGCGCTGCCAGAGGCTCCAACACACACTGGAAGTTCTAGGGGAGCTCCTGTTCCAGGCCCGTGATAAGCATGAAATAAAACTACAACCTGCTGCCCAATCCCCACGCAACCACAGTTGTTTCCATGCCAGCCCCAGGGCCTCCCTGCACCACTCCCCAGGTGAGGGGCTGCCCACAGGGGCCAGGCAGGGCCTCACCATCTTGGTGTAGAGCGCCCGGATGGACGGGCTGGTTGCCAGGAGCTCTGCGACCTCCCCTTTCTTCTCCTCCAGGCTGAACTGAGCAAGCCAGGCCTCCAGCAGCTCAGCAGGGCCTGCGTGGGACAAGCACAGGGATAACAGGCCTTGGCACAAGCAAGCAGGAAGGGGTTTGTGAAGTTTAGTTGGAAAGATGCTACTGGGGCAAAGGAGGAGGGAGACGTGGGGCTGGAAGACCACACAGTGTCACAAGGTCACGGAGCACCAGTTTAAACTGGGCCTAAATTCAGCCTAAGCTGGTCCCTAACCCAAGAGACAGATGTGCTCTCCAGGAATAGTGATCCCAGCTGCAGACCAAGCCAGCAGCCCCACTGGGGAATTCCAGATGCATCCCAGGCTCCCATGAGGGCCAGCTGGGCTGGGCAGCACCCCAGAGACCCCCTCAGACCCCTCCCAGACCCCCCCATACCATCGGGCTCATTGCAGTAGGTGGCTGGGTCTGACTGGAGGCTGTAGAGACGGGCCTGGAGGAGACACAGAGGGCAGAGCTGTCAGGGGAGGGGCAGCAGCAGAGCCCCAGGACCAGGGCTCAGGATTCCACATTCCCAGAGCTTCTCTCTGGGAATGGGACACTCACCTTGGCACTGTCATAGGGCTCGGTGGTACCTGAGGGTGTTGCCATCAGAGTTATAACATCACAGTCAATGGTCTTGTCTGGGGAGGGGGCAAATGTGTCTGAGATGACCCCCAGGAAGTCAGACAGCCCCTTCCTCACCTTCTCGGTGGCACCTGAGGAACCTTCTGTCCTCTTCAAGAGAAGAAGCAGCACAGTGTCAGTAACAGTGCCTGCAGCAGCAGCACAAGGCTCAGAACTTTCTGGACAGGATCCTTTAACAAAGCAGGATGTCTCTCCCTTCAAGAAGGTGCTAAGGAAGGTGCTTCCTGGGCTGGAAGGGTGTGGTGGGAGACTCCTACCTCAGGCAGGCAGGATTTGTAACAGGTTTGTGGGGAACTGAGGCCAGGCTTTGTGGGAAGGACACAGCCAGGTTTGGGCCAGGCTGGTTTGGGGTTGGACTGTCACAGCAGCAGCTGTGCAGGGCTGAGGGTGAGAGCCATGGGGAGATCCAATGTCATACACAGTGACACTGCCAGGATCCCACCTGCACAGCACAGGGGAACCACAGGGAACCTTCCTCTGCTCATCTACAAGGGCATGCAGTGACAGGACAAGGGGAATGGCCTGAAGCTGGAAGAGGGCAGTGTTCATGGGATATTGGGGAGAAATCCTTCCCTGGGAGGGTGGGCAGGCCCTGGCACAGGCTGCCCAGAGAAGCTGTGGCTGCCCCATCCCTGGGAGTGTCCAAGGCCAGGCTGCACCAACTTGGTCTAGTGGAAGGTGTTGCTGCCCATGGCAGGGCGGTGGAACTGAAGGATCTGTAAGTTCCCCCCCAACCCAAGGCATTCCATGACTCTGTGACCTCCAGCAGTTCCTCACCACTACAAGGAAACCCCCGAGAGTGCTCAGCACCAACCCTGCACTGCAGAGGAAAACTTAAGGTCATGGCTGGGGTTTGTCCAGTGTCCCCAGGGGCAGGACCACCCTGTGCCCCCCCTTTTCCCTGTGCCAGCCCCCGCTCACCGCCAGCCTGTCCTTGACCACGCTGGCCGTGGCTGCGATGGTGCAGGCCGTGTCATGCTGCACCACCTGGGTGAACTCTGCCAGGTCCCTCTTCATGAACTCCAGGGCTTCTGTGGACTGCAAGGACACAACAGAGGGATCGTGGAGCCTTTTGGCTCTCCAGCAACACCCAGCCTGTTACACCAAGCCTAGTGTGAGCCCTTGCCCCAGCCTATGCAATGGGTAAGGCCAGAGCCAACCAGAATGAACCCGAACAACAACAGTTAATAACAACATTTGCTATTCCCAAACCACTCAAGTAGGAGGGTTCTTTCACGCTGAGAATAGAAAAACACAGGTTAGGAAAAGCCTTCTCCTGAGTTCTGTGTATAATTAACACCAGCAGTGCTGTCAGAAGCAGGAAACTACACACCACAAAGGCCTCCCTGCTCGGGGGTGAGTGTCCCACGGCAGAGCCCAGGGCTGCTCCCCTGAGCCAAGAGATCCCTGCACGGCACCCAGGCCCCTGGATCCCCCTGGATCCCCCCAGGCCGCAGGTCCCACCTTCTCCTTGACAGCCTGGTAGCTCTGCTGCAGCCAACTGCGCCACCAGCCCCCGTCCTCCCTGTGGGACAAGGCAGGGACAGCGCGTCAGGACACACGGACACACAGACTGACATATGGACACAAAGACACACGGATACACGGACACACAGACTGACACATGGACACAGACACACAGCCACAGACTGATGGACACACAAACAGACACACAGAGCCTGGGCCAGACCTTGATCCAGACTTCAGAGCCCAGACCCAGATCCAGCCCCATATCCCTATGCAGATCCTTACCCAGATCCCGACCACAAGCCCCAGATCCCAGACCCCGATCCCAACCCGGATCCCGACTGCAAACTCTAGATCCCAACCCCAGCCCCAGCCTCAACCCCATATCGCAGCCCCACATCCCAGCCCCAACCCACATCCCAACCCCAGCCCCATATCCCAACCCCAGCCCCATATCCCAAGCCCCACATCCCAGCCCCAATCCCACATCCCATACCCTGTACCCCATACCCCCTATCCCACACCCCATATCCTATATCCCATATCCCCTATCCCACACCCCCCGGTCCCAGCCCCGGGCCGTGCCCAGCTCACCCCTCCGCCATCTTGGCGGTGTGACGTCACCAATATTTACCGACCCCTCACCCCCGGTGCGCCGTGACGTCACTTCCCGCCCCGCCCCCGGTACGGCGGCCGGGAGGGACCGGGAGGCACCGGCACCGGCGGAGGTGAGCGCGGAGCGGGGGGCGCGGGACGGGCGGTGCCTGGGGGGAATGGGGGCACCGGGAAGGGGGGTTTGTGGAGCAGGGAGGGATGGGGGCACCGGGCAGGATAAGTCCAGACGGTCCTGGGCGTCCCGGAGCATCCCCGGTGCCTCCCGCGGGCGGGGGGCTGGCTCTGTCCCTGCTGTCCCCACTGTGTCCTCCATGTCTCTGCTGTCCCCACTGTCTCCCTTCTCTCTGCTGTCTCCTCTGTGTCCCCAGTGTCCCTTCTGTGTCCCCCCTGTCCCCTCTGTGTCCCCCATGTCCCCCCATCCCCTCTGTGTCCCCGCTGTCCCCTCTGCGTCCCTCCCATCCCTCCTGTGTCCCTCTGTCCCTGCTGTGCCTGCTGTCCCCACTGTCCCCAATGTCCCCCCTGTCCTCTCTGTGTCCCCAATGTCCCCCCTGTCCTCTCTGTGTCCCCTCTGTGTCCCCCCTGTCCCCCGTGTGTCCCTCCTATCCCTGCTGCCCCCCCATCCCCTCTGTGTCCCCCATCCCCTCTGCCCCACGGTGGGGTGGTGGCAGTCCCCATGTCCCCTCTGGCCGTGCTGACCTTGCCCCCCTGTTCCCCGTGTCCCCGCAGCCATGGAGGTGCAGTCCTACTACACCAAACTGCTGGGGGAGCTGAACGAGCAGCGCAAGCGGGACTTCTTCTGCGACTGCAGCATCATCGTCGAGGGCCGCATCTTCAAGGCCCACAAGAACATCCTGTTCGCCAACAGCGGCTACTTCCGAGCCCTGCTCATCCACTACATCCAGGACAGCGGGCGCCACAGCACGGCCTCGCTGGACATCGTCACCTCCGAGGCCTTCTCCGTCATCCTGGACTTCCTCTACTCGGGCAAGCTGGACCTGTGCGGGGAGAACGTCATCGAGGTGATGTCGGCCGCCAGCTACCTGCAGATGACCGACGTGGTCAACTTCTGCAAGGCCTACATCAGGTCCTCGCTGGACATCTGCAGGAAGATCGAGCGCGAGGCCGCCTTCTACCAGGCCGACAGCGGGAGCTCGGCGCGGGAGGGCACGTCCTTCGCGCCCAAGGGCCAGTGCTCTGCCCCCGCCTCGGCCCTGCAGGACAAGGAGGGGGCTCTGGGCTGCCAGCGGGACCCGCCGTGCGGGGGCTGCAGCAGCTGCCACCCCCTGGAGCTGGTGGTGCGGGACCCGCTGGGCGGCGAGCCCGCGGACGGCGTCAACTCCTCGCTGCCCAAGGGCGTGGAGCCCAAGGTGGAGTTCGAGCCCGATGAGGGTGAGGTGGAGGGGGGAGAGCGGCTGCCGCAGTTCCCGGCCCCGCTGGCCCTGGAGCACATGGAGGAGGGGCAGCCCGTGGACCTGGCCTGCAACAACTACCACATGAAGCAGTTCCTGGAGGCCCTGCTGCGCAACAGCTCGGCGCAGAGGAAGGAGGACGTGGTGCACCACTTTGTGAGGGGGCTGGAGGGCAGGACGGAGGACGCAGGGGTGGCCGTGAGCTCCATGGTGGACATTCACAGCGACTGGTATGGTGAGGACACAGGTGAGAGGACTTGGGGGGGGTGTGCAGGCTCTGTGATGCAGGAAGAGACGGCTCGGTGGTGCCCAGACCCCTTTTGTTGCTCTTGTTCTTGTTCAGGAATATGTTGCTGAATATTATGGCATAGTGAAATAAACTCTTGTTGTGGACTTCCAAAGCAGCTGTACTTGTTTGTTCAGTGCAGCCCGTGGGAGGTGAGTATTCCCCAGAGCCCCCTTGGGACACAAACTGCAGCTCGGTGTGGGTGATTCTGCTCTAATAAACAAACTCATTTGGGACCTCTTTGAATGGCAGGTGAATTTTCGGAGAGGATTTTTCTCTCGTGACACCCGTGTTCTAAGGAGCAATCCAGGAGGAGCTGCCCCAGGAGGGATCTGCTGCAGGACCTGGCACAGCAGAAGGAGCTCACCCCATCAGAGCTCCTGCCAGCACATTTGCTGGGTGATGGTCTCTTTGCCCTTGCTCACAACTTCAAGGGGCAGAAAGCAGCTTAATCCAATGCTAAGGGACACCTGCAAGTCCTTTAAAAGCTTTAAACTCTGCGGTACTGCACAAAGATGAAACTTTTTAGAGGCAAACTCACTTTTCAGCTGTTGGTCACCGAGGTTCCACTGCTGTCCCAAGCCCAGCCCCTGTTGGGATATCTCAGGAATATCTCCTAGGAGCAGTCTCAGGGACCTGGAGAGGAAGAAAATCATCTCCATATGCATTTCTCCTGAAGTGGACAATAAAGATTTATCTGTTTTTTCATAAGTGCCTCATCCAAACAGCCCTGTGAAGACAGAAGGTGGCTCTGACAAACTGCAAGTGGCACAGCCATGGAGGATGTGACAAATGCCACAGTGCTGTGGGCACAGACAGGGCTGGCACTGAGTGTTCTGCTGTACCCAGCAAGTTTGTAGTTCTGTCATCTCCAGCTCAAGCCTGCCTGTGTGATCCTAAAGCCAATAAAACAGATATATTCTCTCACTGCTTTTAAATAAGGAACTGATAAAATCACAAATCCAGTGTCACTGTCACCAGAAGCTCTCAGAGCTGACACAGATCATGCCTGTGGTTTTTGACATGTAGCAAGGCAAGAGCATCAAACACACAAACTTCACGTCTCTTTCCTCTCTTAAAATCTCCAGACTGTTAATAAATCATTAAGAGGGAGATGCTTCCAGAATTTCATAGAGAGCATCAGGTGTCCTGACAGTGGAGCAGAGATGTTAGTGGTAGATGTGCTTTCAGTAGGAGTGAGGGAAAGAAACCAAACCCTGCATTCCTTCTGTTTCTCTGCTAAAACAGGACATTGTAAGCATGGAGCAGAGTGAGAGTTTCTCTTCTCAGCTTTAACTGGTGCTGCTGCCCCAGCATTTTCACAAGACACCAGGAATGAGAAATACAAAGTCCTGGCAGAAGAATGTTGTGCTCAGGCTGGCACATGAGATAAATACTACTTATGTTTTCAAGTGGCCACATCTGTTCTTCTCATCCTTGTCCCCTTCACAGCAGATGGAGGGTAAAGAGGCACCTCTAGAGAGCCTGGAAGCAAGTCAGGACTAAGAACTGGCTTTGGGTTTTATTTTTAGTGGAGCTTTAAAGAGCCCAGCAGGGATTAGCAATACCTTGTGAAGGTCCAGAATTGGGTGGGGTGACTCTCACTCACATGTCATTAATATTAGACACACCTTTTGATAGTGGGCTGGATAAACCTTAATAAAGGGATGTTCTGCAGCCTCACCTATTTGTGGAAGGGCTCAAGACTTGACAAGCAAACACTGAATCAGTGCCTGAAACAGAGAAAATTAATCCTTTAGCATCACATCTCCACCCTTCTGCTGGAAGGGAAGCTGACACCTGGCTGATGCTGGCAGACTTGGCAATGCCCGTGCTTATGTCAAATGTGATCTTCAGATTTAGTTCTCTTTTTGCACCTGACTTCATAAATTGGGTATTACTCTGATTTTAGGAACAGTGAAATATCACCAGCAAATGTACTGGAGCCCTTTATCTTGTTATTCCCAACAGGAAGGCTGAAGTGAGTGGCAGTAGAAACAAGCACTGATATTTTGAAATAGGTTCCCTACATGTAAATATAAAATCACATGGGACACAGTGCACTGTTCCTACCTGCAATCTGTGGCAAAGATTTTAGTTTCTGATGCTGTTTAATGCTAATGGTTTAATGCTAAAAAAAGTGAGGTAGGAAACTTTCTGTGGCTGAGACGGAGCTGAGACCCCACTGCACTAAAAGATTGGGGGCACTTCATTAAATGGCTCCTTAAAATAAAATGAGTGTTTTCCTGGGGTGAGTATCAGCCGTGTGAGGCTGACTTGGGCATCTGCAGCTGCACCAGCGTCTGCCTGAGGACATTCCAGGTAAGCCAAGCCCAGGGAGAGGGGCAGAGCATCCCCCTTGGCTGGGATTCTCCGTGAGCAGGACGACAACCCAGCACAGCAGATCCTGGTGGTGCTGCACTGCCTGACCCCCTGCTCTGTGTGCTTCCCCCAAAGGTGACGTGCTGGTGGTGCCCATCAAGCTGCACAAGTGCCCCTTCTGCCCCTACACGGCCAAGCAGAAGGGCATCCTGAAGAGGCACATCCGCTCGCACACCGGGGAGAGGCCCTACCCCTGCGAGACCTGCGGGAAGCGCTTCACCCGCCAGGAGCACCTGCGGAGCCACGCCCTGAGTGTGAGTCTGGGGGCTCTGGGGGGGCAAAAAAAGCCAAAAAAAATAGGAGAGTTGGTGCAAAAGGGGTTTTTTTTGGGCTTTTTCCAGTCGTGTTTCCTGAAATATGGAGGATGAAATGAGCGTTGCCAACGCAAGATGAACTTAGGGAGGTTTAGTTGTTACTGACACTGAAAAGTGGCAGAGATGAACTTGGTGACAGCAGTTTGTAGGTGTTAAAAGGGACATTCCTTATTCAGCATGCTGGGTGTTGGGAGGAGAGCTCCTCTAACCAAGGGACAGATAGACAGGGCTTTTTATTACACACAGTTTGCATATTCATTAGATGTTCTCCCTTAATGCATAGTCATTAGTTTGCTTTACGTGGTCACACCCCTAGTGGAAGATCTTTGGTCCTTCTGCATCTTCTTGGTTGCCTCAACCTCAGTTCATGAGCAGGCACAGTCATTGTGTTCCACCATCCCAAACTGGAACGTTTGTGCTTTATTTTATCTGGGTACACAAAGCTTAGTTTGTATCCTGTTTGTTTCAGTTACATCCCTTATCTAACTCTCAAGGACTTCTCCTAGATTATGTTGTTCCTCATTTGGCCTTTCCAGGATACTGCAAGTAAAGCTTTTATTGCTCCTATCATTATTATTCTACTAATATGTTTAAGCACTGATACTTGGTTCATTTATTCCTGCTATCATTATTATTCTACTAATATGTTTAAGCACTGCTATCTGGTTCATTAATTTTTTGATATTGGGTTCATTAGATATTTGACATTTGGTTCATGAGATTAGATATGAAGAAGAAATCCTTCCCTGGGAGGGTGGGCAGGCCCTGGCAGGAGTTGGGCAGAGAAGCTGTGGCTGCCCCAGCCCTGGAAGTGCCCAAGGCCAGGTTAGAGCACCCTGGGCTAGTGGAAGGTGTCCCTGCCATGGGAGGGGATGGAACTGGAGAAGCTTAAGATGCCTTCCAACCCAAGGCACCCTGTTATTCCATGATTCTCACACTTACGTAGCCCAAATCTTCGTGGCTGGAAATAGGATGAGATCATTGGCCCTCTGGCTCCGAGTGGAGCTGTTTTCCTGCTCTGGGAATATTTCCAAACCACCAGGCTGCCTTTTCTTCCCTTGACTGTTCTCCTTTCACCTGCAGGTGCATCGCTCCAACAAGCCCATCATCTGCAAGGGCTGCAGGAGGACCTTCACCAACAGCCTGTCGCAGGGGCTGCGGCGCTTCGGGCTGTGTGACAGCTGCACCTGTGTCACCACCACCCACGAGGACCCCATGCCCATCAACCTCAGCCTCGTGGAAGCCTCCTCAGAGGGCCCAGAGAAGGGGGATGCTGACAACGACTGGCCCATCTACGTGGAGTCTGGAGAGGAGAACGACCCAGGCGAGGACGAGGAGGGTGATGACAAGCAGGAGATCCACAGGAGTCTGTCAGACAGAGAGACACTCATGTAGCATGAGAGGGGAGAGGGAGCACTGGGAGCCTCCCTGACAGTGGCCAGTCTGCAACAGAGAACTGCACATTTGCCCACTTAGTGACACTGTGCTGGTTTTTATTCCTTTTTTTAATGGAACAGTGGGGAGAACTGGAATTTTTTTAATACTTTTTAAGTTTTCAGTGCTGTGCACCAGAAATCTGTGAAGAATCTTCTGTCTGGGGTTCACAGAGGTCGGACTTGAGCGATTTCTCTGCCTCCTGGTTTTGGTTTTGCAGGTGGAACATCTCTGTGTTGTTTTGCTAACAGGTTTCTTCAAATAGTGCTGTTGTGGTCCTTAATCCCTGATCTGAAAGGGGCACCACCTTCTCTCTGAAGACAACATGAAATGTAGTTTACATCTCTCACCCTGGGACTTTTTAAAACTTTAAATTGTGAGCCTTCTGCATTGGGACAGTATTATCTAAATTGTAAGTTTGCTTAGACTGGATTTGACCTGGAAACTGGGGCAGAAAAACCAGGATGACAAAAATGTGCTGCTGCTGAAAGGAGAGACAGTAAGAATAGTTACATTTCACATGTCCTTAATTGCAGGAATTTGGAGATGAAATTTCTCTTCCTGAATTTTTACTGCATCTTCCTCTCTCAGAGAGCTGAGGCTGCAGATCTTCAGATGTGTCTTTAATGTCACTTAGACATCAGTAGGCTTGGCTTAAGAAATATCAGGCAAATTATGGTGTCTAGTAGCCTGGTCTCAGTTTAGGCTGAGAGAAATGCCCAAATTCTCTTTTTACAGGAGGAGTTCAAGGCTGTTGAGCAGGTTCCTTGGGAATTCTGACTCTGCCAGATTAAAAAGTAGTTCCCCAGCTGGTGTAGCTGAGGAGCAGTGAATTACCAAGATCTGAGCTATGCTAGAAAAGAGCTCTGAACACCCTTTTTGAATCCCTTTCTTTCTCTTTCACTATAAATTCTTTTAGAATTTGGGGATCCTTCTCACGGTTTCTGTTGTTGTGTGAATTTATCTGAGCATCTATTTATTTTTTTAGAAAAAAACCTTCACTGTGGCCCTCCTGTTTCTTTGCTGGGACAGCTCAAGGTTTTCAGAGGAGGTGAGATTTGTTACCTTTCCAGTAGCAAATTGAAATAAGCTGTCAAAAACCAGGCTGGGGAGCTTTAGAAGAAAATACACCACCAACAGAAAGCCTGTTGGCTTAGGGGTGACCTCCTGTTCCCCAAGGAAGAGACAAAACAAATATACTGTGAAATAAGACTGTTAATGCTTCTTTACCCTGCTGTTCACGAGTGTTTCATGAAAAGGCAGATTTGAGGAGTCTTTCTCGAGCACAGGCTGGATCAGAAATCTGTAGACAGATTTGGCTGACAAAGAATGAGCAGTTCCTCCCACTTAAGACAGTGTTTCTTGAGGTTTTTGGGGGTAAAGCCTTTACTCTTGGCAAACCTAAAAGACAAAGAGCCCTCTGAATTAACCAGGTTGTTTGGGTTTTTTTCTGCCTGGTTTCTTTTACATATTGAAAAAGAACAATTGAATTTCTCTGCCTGCTTCATCCTGAGGGAAACAGTCCCATCACAATGTCAGGATTTACTTGTGAGAGGGGATTCTGCCCTCACAAGGGTGCATTGCCCCACCAGGCAGGATGAGGAAACAAGAAACAAGGTTCTTTTTAAACAAATCACTTCACTGGTGGTTGCTGAAAGGTGCAGAAGATAAAGAGACTTGTTTTGAAGTCCAAGGCCTTGATGAGTGTCACCTTTGCAAGATCCCACCACCACGTGTCACTCTTATTTTCTGTCCCTTAATCTGGGTAGGGTTCAGTCACTCCTGTTCCAGGTCACCTGTAAATTCGAGTTTGTAGTAGCTGAACAGTGTCATGGTGACACATCATCACAGAAGAGCCTCACTGGGACAAGACCTTTACAAAATTCACTGCTCTTGACCCTATTTTAGTCAGTCTGAATTCAAACCATCACAGGGGCAACTTAAGCAGGTCCCAGATTTGGAGCTGAGCTCCTCTGAAAATCCTGCTGTGGTTTTGGGTCCTTGGTGCTCTTGAAAGCCTGAGCAAAATGTGGGCTTGTAAATCTTGCTGGAACATTTGGAAATGCCTCCTCCAGCCTCCCAGGGCTTGTCTTTTGGACTTCTGGGCTATTGCTCAGTTTGTGGTGAGTCCATCCAACATCAGAGGGGTATTTGTTTGGTATCTGCTTGTCTGATAAAGGAGGGCTTGTGCATGTGAGAGCACGTGAAAAAGAGACACGGAGGATCTGTGTTTGTTGGGAGACTCCCTTGCTAATGGAATGTAAATAGGGATCCAAAATGATATTTAGTGACCAGACATCCCCCTTTCTGGTCATGAAGGTGCCACCTCGTTGTAAATATTGGTAGAAGCCACTAGACATGGAATATCAGCCAGGCCTGCAAGGTCTGAGTGTTGGAAGGGCTGCAGGAGTGTCTGCAGAGACCTTTCCCTTCAACCTGCTGTCTTTGGTCTTAGAGATTGTTCTTGTGTGTCTTGTGCCTAGAGAATGGAGCTGTGAGGGGTCAGGGGTGGGGGGGTTCCACATGGAAAGTCACCACCAAACTCGTGTTTCCTGTTGGAATTGTCATGTTGTGCTGCTTTGTTTTCTATGGAGTCCTTCAGCCTTTGTATGTAGAAGAGGATGTAGCTTATCCACATTCTTGTGAGCGGGTGTTCACGTGAACCTGTTTTCTTGTGCTTCCCACTTAGTTCTTTGGATGTTTTTCCCTGAAATCTTCCACTGTAGATCCAGCCTCTACAAGCTTTGAGAAAATGATGTGGCTGTTTTAAAGTGCTGCTTGATGAAGAATCAAAAATGGTGTTTTGGGGGAAGTTATTGCTGAAATAATCTCTTTCTCAAAGGTTTTTAAAGGCCGTGCAGACGACATACCTTCAAGTCTTAGCTCGTTGTACTTGACTTTGTTTAGGAATATACATTTTAATGTATTTTTGCACATAATTGCACTGTATTTCACTGAAGGAATACATGCTGCACTGGTATTTGTAGCTCATCTAACCTCTTGGTGCAAGCCCTTGTAAATCTTCCAAATGTGGTCATTTAATTTCCTGATGTTTTGTAAGAGTTTCATAACTGAAGTCCTTTAGTCCAGTTACAATGACAAATTCTTATAAACTGAACCTTATTTGTAGAAGTGACTGAACTATATTTGTGGATCTTGGAGCATTCTGGAGTTTTTTGATTGTCTAGAAAATAAAACTCTCTGAGAGGGTTGCTTTGATTTTTTTACCATTCAGATGTTGACTGAGTAAACCTGAGAGTGTCTAGATTGAGGCTCACGTTTCCATTTCTCAAATTAAAATTAAAAAACGAATATATCCATTTAATTAATCCAATTAAAAAATGAATATATCCATTTCTAGGGACAGACAGTTTGCAAGAAGGGTCTTGGAAGGAAAGGACTAAAAGGATCCTGTCCCCTTAAACCACAGCCAAGTGGATTTTTGGAAAATGTTTTATATTATTAACACTGACTTGGCTTTCTTAAATCTTCACAGTTTTATACTAATTTAACTTTTTAAACACTGTAAAGGTTTTCCTTTTTCATGCTGGGAAGCAGTCACTGCTCTGCAGTGATGCAAATGAAGGAAAGTCAAACCCAAGCTTTGATTAGATGACAATTGTAATCTCATTCTTAATTCATTTCTAGTCAGGCTTTGAGCAGCCACTGAAGTTGTTCTGGTGCAGGCTCTTGAGTTTGCTTTAGCAGGAAACACCCATGGATATTGAAAGGCAGAAAGTGCACCATCACTGAAATTCCTGAGAAACAGTCAGTTTGAGGAAAACTGAAATCTTTTCACTGGTGTTAACATTGATTACATTTGGTCACCACAGCTCAAATAACCCAGGTGGGAAGTGTACATTAATAATTTTTGTATCAGCGAGAAGAATGTCATTTCTTTTTAGAGTCATTTGTAAGTTGCTATCTGAAAAGCAGCATGTTGTTCTCGCTGGAGCACCTCCTTCCCAGCAGGCAAGCTCATTCCCAGTGGACAAACTCTCCAAACAGCACCTCACCTTCAAGTGGAACTGCCCTGGCTGGAAGGAATAACCCTAAAATTCCGAAATACACCCCAAAAAAAAGGCTACATTCCTGGGTTTGGGGGGTGGTGTTGTGCAGGACGCGACAAAACCAGCCCATGGGTGAGACAAGCCAGGTTTGCTCTGTGGCTGTTCCTGGACTCTGAAGTGCCTCAAGTAAAGCACTTGCAATGTCTTTAAAAACTCTAATTAAGCTAATTAGATTAGATATCACTACATTTTCCCTATTTTTTTAAATTCTATTGCTTGTTCCTGGCAGACAGAGACCCCTTGAGCTCCCATGGACATTGATGCCAGCAGAACACCAATTACCTGAGATGTCAGGTCAGTCAAACTCAACAACCAACCACAGAGAGTTCTTTTCAAAGGCAAGTTTTCAGCTGATGAAATAATTCAGGTATTGATCTGGAGGGGGGAAAAAAAAGAATGTGATACAAAAAAGAGATGCCACTTGGTTGAGCTGACAGGCAAAATCAAACTTTAGAGGGATTAATTCCTTCCAGGATCTGAAGGGACCTCCAAGGGAGCTGGAGAGGTTCGGGACAAGAAAAGATGGGTTCAAACTGCCAGGGAGAAGGTTTAGGTTGGATTTTGGGGAGAAAAATCCCCAAAAAGGGAGGATGGCACAGGCTGAGCAGAGAAGCCGTGGCTGCCCCATCCCTGGAAATGCCCAAATCCAGGCTGAATGGAACTCCTAAAATTTATGGAGGGGAAAGGCAGGAAGGACACAAAGGACTCGGTTAAGGCAGAATGGCTTCCGCGGGAATATAAATAAATATTTCCGGCACACAACTGGGGCGCCCAAAACACGGAAATGACCCTGGCGGCGAGAAGGGGAAGGCAAAAATAAAAAAAAATTAAAAAATTAAAGCCACCACAGCTCGGAGGGCGAGAAATCAGCGGCTCTCCAGACATGCCAGAGCCACCACGGGGGTGTCGCGTGTCCCTTGGGGCCAGCCAAGCCCAGCAGGGTTTGGGGCACCCCAAAGCAGCCCCAAGCGAGCCCAGCAGGCGGATTTGGGGTTAAATGCAGAATAAAGGCGTGGAGGAGGAGAGGGCCCGGTGCGTGGCGCCTTTAAGTGTGTCCCCAGCCCTCGGGTGTCTCTGCCCAGCGCCCACGTCAGCAAATACCTTTTGTTTCGGGCTCCGCGCAGGGCTCGGCAGCTGCGGGAGCGGCGAGAGCCCAGGCGGGGCCGGGCCAGCCCCGCACGGTGAGCGGGGTGCGGGGTGGGGATGGGGATTGGGGTATGGGGTTATAGGATTTGGGATTTGGGGTTATAGGATTTGGGGTTTGGGGCTATAGGCTTTGGGGTGGGGGGGTTTGGGAGTGTGGGGTTGGGGTCGGATGTGGGGTTTGGGGATTGGGGTTTGGGGTTGTAGGGTTTGGGTTTGCGGTTATAGGATTTGGCGTTTGGGGTTGTAGGATTTGGGGTTTGGGGTCTGGGAACTGGGGTCTGGGAATTGGGGTCTGGGGGTTTGGGGTTGTAGGATTTGGGGGTTGGGATTGTAGGATTTGGGGTTTGGGGTTGTAGGATTCGGGGGTTGGGTTGGGGTGTGGGGTTGGGGGTGTGGGGTTGTAGGATTTGGGGTTTGGGCTTTGGGGTGTGGGGTTTGGGGATTGGGGTTGTAGGATTTGGGGTGCGGGGTCTGGGGTTTGGGGTGTAGGGTGTAGGGTTTGGGGTGTCGGGTCTGGGGTTTGGGGGTTATAGGATTTGGGATTTGGGGTGTGGGGTTGTAGGATTTGGGGTTTGGGGTCTTGGGGTGTGGGGAGGGAAATGCCCCTCGGGATGGGATGGGATGGGGGGCTGTGGGGAGCGGGGGTGCCGCTTGGAGCATCCCAAAGCATCCCGCACGGTGAGCAGGCTGCGGGGTTTGGGGTCTGGGGGTGTGGGATTTGGGGTTTGTGGTCTGTGGTCTGGGGGTTTGGGGTTTGTGGTCTGGGGGTTTGTGCTCTGGGGTTGGGCTTTGGGGTCTGGGAAGGGAAGGGCCCCTCGGGATGGGCTGGGGGGCTGTGGGGGCACCGGGGAGCGGGGCTGCATCCCGCAGCATCCCTGTATCCCCCGGTATGGCCCGGTACGGCCCGGTATAGCCCGATGTCGCCCGGTACGGCCCGGTATAGCCCGATATCCCCCTGTATCCCCCTGTACCCCCCAGTGCCGGTCTGTATAGCCCGGTATAGCCCAATATCGCCCTGTATCCCCCGGTATCCCCCGGTATGGCCCGGTATAGCCTGATATCCCCCTGTATCCCCCGATATCCCCCGGTGCCGGTCTGTATAGCCCGGTATCCCCTGGTACCCCCGGTATGGCCCTGTATCCCCCGGTATCCCCCTGTATAGCCTGGTATGGCCCGATATCCCCCTGTATCCCCCGGTATGGCCCGGTATCGCTCGGTATAGCCCAGTATCCCCTGGTATCGCCCTGGTATCCCCCGGTATGGCCCTATATCCCCCGGTGCCGGTCGGTGTGGCCCGGTATGGCCCGGTATAGCCCAATATCCCCCGGTATCGCTCGGTATAGCCCTGTATCCCCCTGTATCCCCCAGTATGGCCCGGTATAGCCCAATATCCCCCGGTATCCCCCTGTATCCCCCGGTGCCGGTCGGAGCGGCCGCCCCGCCGGGCGCCATTTGCAGCCCCGGGCGCGGCAACAAAGGGCTGAGCGGGGCGGGGGATGCGGGGAGGGGGCACCCCGGGAACCCCCCGGGAACCCCCGGGGAACCCCCCGGGGAACCCCCCGCGGAACCCCCCGGGAACCCCCCCCCGGCACCGGGAGGGTGCGGGCACGGGAGGGGGCAGCGGTGGAACCCCCGGGTTGGGTCCTGGTCGGGCATGTCGGGCACCGGGAGGGGGGGCCGGGTATTGGGGGATGTACCGGGGAATGTACCAGGGGATGTACTGGGTTTTGGGGATGTACAGGGGGATGTACCGGGTACGGGGGGATGTACCGGGGATAGGCCGGTTATTGGGGGACGTACCAGGGGATGTACCGGGGAATTTACTGGGTACTGGAGAATGTACTAGGGGCTGTTTTGGGCACCGAGGGAATGTACTGGGGGCTGTTTTTGGGCACCAGGGGCTGTTTCGGGTACTGGGGCTGTTTTGGGCAGTGGAGGCTGTTTTGGGTACTGAGGGAATGTACCGGATACCAGGGAATGTACAGGGTACCGGGGCTGGGCCGGGTACCAGGGAGTGTACCGGGGCCTGTTTTGGGTACCAGGGGCTAGTCCTGCATCCAACCCCACATCCAGTCCTGGGTCCAGCCCTGCATCCAGCCCTGCATTCAGCCCCACATCCAGTCCTGCATCCAGGCCTGAGTCCAACCTTGGGTCCAGCCCCGGGTCCAACCACTCATCCAGCCCTGCATCCAACCCCACATCCAATCCCGCATCCAGCCCTGGGTCCAACCCTGCATCCAGTCCCCATCCAACCCCACATCCAGCCCCGATCCAACCCTGAGTCCAACCCCACATCCAACTCCCCATCCAGCCCCGCATCCAACCCCACATCCAACCTCACATCAAGGGATGGAGATGCTCCCAGCTCTAGCACACCCTTCTCTGCCCAACAGCGCGGTCTTGGCTTTGTCATTGCTCCTGTGTTCTTGGGAAATGAGTCTGTGGTTGTGCATATCGTGATTTAAGTATGATTATAGATTTCAATAAATAAGATCAAAGATAGCCATAAAGTTGTGTCTGACGTCTTCGGCTGAGTTACACGATGCTGAAGTCAAGAGTGTAATTATTTTCCTTGTTTTTCTAGAGCGACGTTTCATTTCACCTCTTCTGGGATGGAGATTTCTTCTCACCAGTTTCACCTCTTGCAGCAACTCAATGAGCAGCGCAGGCAGGACTTGTTCTGTGACTGCAACATCCTGGTGGAGGGGAAGGTCTTCAAAGCCCATCGCAATGTGCTGTTTGCCAGCAGCGGCTACTTCAAAATGCTCCTTTCACAGAGCTCGAAGGAGACGAGCCAGTCCACCACAGCCACCTTCCAGGCCTTTTCTCCTGACACCTTCACAGTCATCCTAGATTTTGTGTATTCGGGCAAACTGTCTCTCACTGGTCAGAATGTGATCGAGGTGATGTCGGCCGCCAGCTACCTGCAGATGACCGATGTTATCAGTGTGTGTAAGACCTTCATCAAGTCCTCTCTGGACATCAGTGAGAAGGAGAAGGATCGTTACTTCAGCCTCTCGGACAAAGACGTGAGCTCCAACGGCGTGGACCGGTCCTGCGTGTACAGCGGGGGCTGGAGGGCTGAGAGCAGCCCCCCTCATTCCCACTCCAGCCCAGACCCCGGGACTTGCATGATGGGTGGGAACACTTGGAGCAATTTCAACTACTACCCTGCCCCTCAGAGGAACGCCCAGCAGCAGCAGCAGCAGCAGCAGCTGTCCAAACACGAGCCACGGCAGGACTCCAGCAAGAAATCCCGGCACCTGGGGCTGCAGCAGCCCTCGGACGCCCCCCACTACAAGTCGAGCAAGCTGGAGGACAGGGCTGCCGAGCCCGCGGGCCACCCCACCCCGCCCGAGGAGCAGGTTCACATCGACACCGAGGTGGAAGCCCCTCACGTGGGCTACCAGTACGGCCAGGGGGCCGAGGTGATGCCCAGGGGCCTGGCAGTGCCGCAGCAAGAGCACGAGTCGCCCCGTTCCTCGGGCAAATCCAAGTCTGCCAAGGCTGACGAGCAGTACGGGAACATGCCCTCCATCCTCGGCGTCATGGGCAGCTGGGCTGAAGGTGAGGCGGGTTTGGTGCCCCTTCTGTGGTTGTCCCTTCTGGCTGGGAGGGAAAGGGCTTTGCTGGGTGGGTAAAGCACAAAAAAGGCACCTGCATTGCCCCGAAATGTACATTTGGAAAGTTCAACTCTGTTCTTCAATAATCTGGAGTTACTGTAGTACCTGGGATATTAGAATCATAGGATCAGCTGGGTTGGAAGAGACCTCTGAGATCATCAAGTCCCACCCTTAAAACTAACCTTTCAAAATAAATTTAGGGTGTGATCTTTTGGAATATTTTCAAGCTCACTTTCATAGGATCCCAGAATGTTTTGGGCAGGAAGGGACGTTAAAAACCATCTCATTCCATCCCCCTGCCAGGGGCAGGGACACTTTCCACTAGACCACGTTGCTCAGAGACTCATCCAGCCTGGCCTTGCCTGGTCTGTGATAGTCCAGCTAATGGTCCACTCCTCCTTTGTTGCACTTCTGTGTAATTTACAGGAAAACACAAGATCTCAGTGCTTGAAAAGACCTACAATACTACCCTTTTAATAAAAGCACATAAAATCCCTCTTCCTAGAACTTGACACGCCATGACTGTGTTGTGACTTCGGGTTTGGGTTTCCTTTCTTTCCTGGCAGATGACCTGGCCAGGATGAGGTTCAAGTGCCCGTTCTGCAGCCACGTGGTGAAAAGAAAAGCCGACCTGAAGCGCCACCTGCGCTGCCACACCGGGGAGAGGCCCTACCCCTGCGAGGCGTGTGGGAAGAGGTTCAGCAGGCTGGATCACCTCAGCAGCCATTTCCGAACAGTATGTACTTTTAGGAACTGTGTGATTTGCTTAGTGTTTAAATCTGCCTAATTAGACACAGTGTGAGTGGATCTGGTTGGTGGAATGGCTCCCGTGAAGAAGGGGTGATAGACAATGAATGCGATTTTGTTGCGGGCAGTTTGAAGGGTAATTCGTAGGAAAAGGGGAGGAATCTCTTGGTTAATTGATGGTTTGCAGAGGTTCTGCTCTGCAGCCCCTAAAGGAGCTTTCAGTGGGCAGTCCCAGTGCCTGGGATGGTTCAGGCTGAGCGTTTGACGACTGTCTCTCAAAACGAGTGTTTTTGTTGCTACCCCAACCCTGCTTTGTGCCACTTTACAAACACTCCCTTGTGGGATGCATTACCCAGTGTGTCCATGTCTGTTTTCCCAGATCCACCAGGCGTGTAAGCCCATCTGCAGGAAGTGCAAGCGCCACGTGACGGAGCTGACGGGCCAGGTGGTGCAGGAGGGGACCCGGCGGTACAGACTGTGCAATGAATGCCTGGCCGAGGCCGGCATAGACAGTATCCGCATTGACTTGGAGGCTGAGGCACCCCTGGAGTTCCCACAGGATGGGGACAAGGACTCCAGGTGGCACTATGGGGAGGACAACAGGTCTGACGTGGAGATTGTGGAGGACGGGTCGACCGACTTGGTCATTCAGCAGGTCGATGACAGCGAGGACGAAGCGGATG
This sequence comes from Anabacerthia variegaticeps, assembly GCA_035583185.1. Lineage (NCBI taxonomy): Eukaryota > Metazoa > Chordata > Aves > Passeriformes > Furnariidae > Anabacerthia > Anabacerthia variegaticeps. The sequence continues at coordinate 4,458,684 of JAWWEW010000060.1, forward strand.
AGAAGGACGTGAAGCCAAACATTAGGTAGTCACAAGACAAGAATCAGGAGCCCCGTGGAAGGGGGAGAATGTACTGGCTGACTGAGCACCTCCAGCAGCTGCTGTTAATCCTACAGAGACACGTGGCTGGACAGGGCCAGACTTGCATGTATTTATGGACACGCCACTGAGTCCAGGCTGGTTTGTTCCCAGAACCCCCCTACTTTGCTTGGTGAGAAAGAATCCATCCTTAAATCATGGACGAAGAAGAAAACTGCAGTATTCCGTGGATAACTGCTCACAGCAGACAGTGGGGCACGACTCAAAGCCTCCTTCCAGGGAGCGAGGTCTAAATATCTAAAAAGAAGTCGCAGAGTGTTGTAAATTGCCCATTTTTGCACTTGTAGAGATGTGGGGTTTATGTCATTGGGTTAAAACAAAGTGTAAAGACACCCCCCCCCCCGCCCCAGACCTCTCTTCAGTATTCAGAAGGGAAGAGAAACTTCCATGAAATGTCATGAATTCTTCATGTTATGATAAGGAAAAAGGCTGATAATTGAGAAAGAGCATGTAAAATGTTTTGGCACTTTTGTCTGGAAAAAGAATCCTGTAAAATTTATTAGAATAAGGCAAATCTTTAGCAGATCACTCATGCCAGACCTGTTTCTTTACAAGAAAATAAGCCAGCCCTAGTCAACACATCAGAGACCAATTAATTATAAATATGGATCATTAACTGATGCCAGTAGATGTTTTGTTCTCAAAATTGGGATCTGTTTCAATAAGCACTGATAAAGTACTCTCTTTTGTTAAAAACCTCTCAAAAGTGCCAGACATGGTAGGATTGTTGGGCTTGTCCTGTGCAGGGCCAGGAGCTGGACTTGGATGGTCTTTGTGGGTCCTTTCCAGCTCAGGATGGTCCATTCTGGGAACCTTTTCCAGGCTGTACAATATTCCAGTGAGAACAAGATGTACTGGAAGTTCCAGACATCCTCTTTGTGTAATTTCACCTACAATTAGGCTACAAGAGGTAAGGAATGATGAAGAAATTTGACTTCTCTTAGAAAATAACCCACTTTGTTTTGTTGCTTAGTGAATTTATCTTACCCAGCCCTGTAAACAGGAGAGGAGCAGAAGATGCTCCCAAGGTGCTGCCACTCTGCATTTTTTGGACAGGCTTGAGTGTTATTCCAGTTCTTCCTCCTGGGATCGTGGAACTCAATGGCTGTAAGACTTAGAAAACCATCATTTGTCTCTTTTTTACAGCTTTGTAAGCATGTTTGGCTGAACCCCAGGGTTTATTACAAAGCAATCCCACATATATACTATATAATCTTTCCCGGGGGCAGCTAAAAAAAAATCACTATTTTATTTTTATTTGTGTAAAAACTATTTAACCTTCTTAGTACCATCATGACCAGAGATCAGCACCATCATTCCAGGCTGCAGGTGACCAACCCAAGGTCTCTTAAATGACAACTCAAGTGCTTCCTGCTAAGTTCAGTGCAAGCATTAACCACCCTCCCCTCAAACACGCCAGGGAATCATCCTGCTTGGATGTTCCAAGGAAACAAGAAATGGTACTTTATCATTCCTACAAAAATTACCATCATTGGCTTAGACTTGGAGGGGGGAACTTAAAAAAACCACCATGAAAACATCTTTACAAACAAGACTTGCACCTGCCTCAGTTTTATTTGACACTTGGTCAGCAGCCCAGAAATGGACTTGATGTGGAAACAGACATTTAATTTCTTGGAGCTTTTTACTCCTGAAATGCCTGTTATTCAATGGCTAAGAAATATTCCTGAGCAACCTGAACTCCATCAAATACGGAACTAGAAATATATAAAATATTCTGGAGTAACTTGGATCAAATCCCAAGATGTTTCCCTTTACATTAAACAGTATGACAATAAATTCCAGGTATCAGTGCCTGCTGTCCCAGGATACAGTGACTGGGATTAGTCTGTGTGTTTTTGGGATGGATTAAGGGCAGGGGAAAATAAACTGTCTCTCTAGGCCTGAAATCTTAACTGCCAACTCTAAAGGTCAGACTATTAAGTGTTTCTTAATAGTGGGGGTGTTTTTAGAAGCAAAGGGATTTTTGGATCAATACTCAATTTAATTAGACACCATAAATCTAAGAATATTGAGGACCAGATGCTTCAGAACAAGGTCTGAAGTGGCCCTAAATGGGCAAGTGGAACAATCTATCCATAGGAAGACTTTTACTTTCTCCACACAGGCAGATTAATCGGTGATTTGCCAGGCAAATAAGGGCTTTTACTGGTTTTGTATGTGATTGTTATTCCAGTAGCATAACTAAATATCTGTAGTCATTTTTAAAGTATCTTACTAAGCTTGGAGTTTTAGCTCAAGACTTCGATTCCCACAGGTCAATTGTGTTTTATATTTTTTAAAAGTTACCATTTTTACATGCCTTAATTTTGGTTGTTGTTTCCTTATTTTTGTATTGCAAGACAAGATAAATGTTAAGTGCCTTCTGTTTCCTACGTCCTCCATTTTACATAACCAGTCACATATTTTCCTTGTTTTTCTCGAAATGAAACTGTTTGTTTTCTTTTTGTCTCCTTCCATTGCCTCTGATTGTCTTCTTCATGTTCCTGTGAGGATCATGCACCACTCAGAAGCACAATAATGTTTTCCTTCTTTCCAAGGAGGAATGGAAAGACCACCTGGGGATGTTCTCACTGAATTTATTTTTTTCCTTTCATTTCTTTCATCTTTATGTCTCTTAGGGACAAGTTTCAGTGCTGGACTTGATCTTAAAGGTCTTTTCCAACCTAAATGATTCTGGGATTCTTTTTGCTTGGCTTGTGTTTGTTTTTGGGTTCCCAAACCACAGTCAAGAGTGAAGACAAAAATCATCATCGTGCTCTGATTGGTGTCTCACCCCTAATTGTCCTTGTTTTCTGACAGTATCTTGCCATCCTTTCAAAGGCTGAAATACTGAATTAAAAAATTCTCTTTCCCCCTTTTCAGGTATTTCTTGCAGAATTCTCCCTGCCACGTAAACCTATGACTTGAGTGATGTTTGATTAGTTCTTTTACATCATGTCCCTTCTTTTTTTTGTTTCTTTTCCTTTACATTACCTAAACATCCATATTTACTATGCAAAAAAATGTCACTTGTCCTTACCTTAAAGGTTCAACTCTTGGGTTCCCTTCCTCCTCCAATTAATTTTTTTTTAAAAAATGCAGACTCCAAAAAAACCCAGCCTCAGAATGAATCTTCCTTTCCAACCTTTTGATTCATATTTTATCCTGGTTCTAAAGAATTGAGATTAAAATTCAATAAATCAATATTGATTTAGGGTGAGCTTTGAAAATCCCTGTAAGCCCAGTGAGTTCTCACAGAGCACTGACCACTGACTGCTCCAGGTATCCTACCTTTACTGCTGGCTCTGCAGAATGCTCCATCCTTCAGGGCTCTGGGGTGCCTCTCAAATTTTCTGTCATAATTTAGGGGGAAAAAAATCCCTGTTGGACATAAAAAGATGGAATATACCTTTCTTCCCTGAAGCATCTGGTCACTGTCAGAGTTACCCCCTCACTGAGCCACACCAATATCTACCTTTCTTGTATTTCAGTTATTGTGGGTTGGAGGCAACACATACAGGAATTAAATAGAAGAAAAGTTCTCTAATTCTGCCCCAAAGGTTGAGTTTTGAAGAAAAGAGTCTTAGAATCCTCCAGTCCTTGCCTCCAGCCTTTTCCCATCAAGTGTTAATCTGTACCAACATGTCTGTTGAGTGATGGGTATAACTCGATAAGCTACTGAGAAAAGTTTATAATAGCATTTAGTTAAATATTTTCAATACTGTTTAACTTTAAACCCTTCCACGCTTGGAGTTAGTGTAACCTTTCATCCTGTTTAACTCGTGAAATGCACAAAGGCAGCTTATTTGGTGCCTCAAGAATTTTAAACACGGCAGGAACACAGAACAAGAGGTTTCGTGAAAAAAACCCTGGGAGGAGTGGCTGGAAAGAGCTTTACCTGTCTGGGCTGAGCTGTTGGACTAAACTAAACACTCCTGAAGTTCTCTCTGACACTTGACTGTGCAAATGGGAGTGTTTTGGACCATGTTGTCACAGCCTGCTCTGAGGAGGGAACTGCACCAATGCCTGCAGGGGTTCCTTCTCCAAATGATTCATTGAGCCTGAGCAATAAGATGGAAAGAGTCTCATCTTCCAACAGGCACGAGATTGGAAGTGTCTTGTCTTCTGATGGGCATCAGAATGGAAATCAGGGCAATGTGGGCACTGCTCACAGTGCTTTGGCTAGGGATTATCTTGGCTGTTTGACCACAAAAATTCCCCTTTTGTGGGAAACACTACGATGCTCAGTTAATGCAGCCAACCCCACACCACGGGGACTGCCCATTCCCATTCAGGTGGGGTGCCCTCCTGCCACACACAGAGGTACCCGGGCTGGGCTCTCACAAAGCTCTGTGTGTGTGTGTGAGGGACAGCATTCCGTGTGGGAGAGGATCCTGTGGGGGAGAGCATCCCAGTGCAGCACCACAGCCCAGGTGGGAGAGCATCCCATATGGGAGAGCATCCCATGTGGGAGAGCATCCCAGTGTGGTACCCCATCCCATGTGGGAGAGCATCCCATGTGGGAGAACATCCCAGTGCAGGAGAGCATCCCTTGTGGGAGAGGATCCTGTGTGGGAGAGCATCCCAGTGCAGCACCACATCCCATGTAGGAAAGCATCCTGTGTGGGAGAACATCCCAGTGTGAGACCCCATTCCATGCAGGAGAGCATCCCCTGTGGGACCGCATCCCATGCAGGAGAGCATCCCAGTGCAGCACCAAATCCCATGTGGGAGAGTATCCCGTGTGGGACCCCATCCCATGCAGGAGAGCATCCTGTGTGGGAAAGCATCCCAGTGTGGGACCCCATCCCATGCAGGAGAGCATCCTGTGTGGGAAAGCATCCCAGTGTGGGACCCCATCCCATGTGGGAGAGCATCCCAGTATGGGAGAACATCCCAGTGCGGGACAGCATCCTGTGTGGGACCCCATCCCATGTGGGATCCCATCCCCTGTGGGACCGCATCCCAGTACAGGAGAGCATCCCGGGCGGCGCCGGGCGGTGCGGGGCGCTGCGGGCCCGGTGCGTGGCGCCTTTAAGTGTGTCCCCAGCCCTCGGGTGTCTCTGCCCAGCGCCCACGTCAGCAAATACCTTTTGTTTCGGGCTCCGCGCAGGGCTCGGCAGCTGCGGGAGCGGCGAGAGCCCAGGCGGGGCCGGGCCAGCCCCGCACGCACCGCCCGCTGCCCGGCGGCGGCTCCCGCAGCACCGCACGGTGAGCGCGGGGCCGGCCCCGCTCTGCGGACACGGGGAAGGACCGGGCGGCCGTCGGGACTCGCGGTGGCCGCAGAGGGATGCGGGGGATGCGGGGTTTAGGGGGCTGTGGGGTGTAGGGGGCTGCCGCCCGGAGCCGCTCGGTGCCGCCCGCAGCATCGCGGTGCGGCTCGGAGCATCGCGGTGCCGCCCGCAGCATCCCGCAGCATCCCGCAGCATCCCGCAGCATCCCGGTACCCCCCGGTACCCCCGGTGCCGGTCGGTGCGGCCGCCCCGCCGGGCGCCATTTGCAGCCCCGGGCGCGGCAACAAAGGGCTGAGCGGGGCGGGGGATGCGGGGATAGGGATGCGGGGATGGGGATGCGCGGCCGGGGATGCGGGGATGGGACAGGGAGCGGCGCGGGCAGCCCCGGCTATGGGTCGGTCCGTGCCGGCGGTGGGAGCTGCGGGGCCGTCGGGCATCCCGAGCATCCCGGGCATCCTGGGCACCGGGAGGGTGGGTGGGTGCGTGATGGGTCGCGGCCGATGCCGGGGGAGCCCCCGGGGCGCTGGGCAAGGACTGAGCCCACCCCGCACCCGGGGGAAGAGCTGAGAGCTCTTTCCCAGCCCGCGAACCGCGACTGTGCGGGTGGGTGTAAGAGTCGTTCTTTCGGGATGCGCAGTAATCCCGCTCGGACATCTTTTGGCCTCTTTTGGAGTTGTTAAGTTACTTCTCTTGGGTTACTTTGTTCGGGGGGACTTGGGAGATAACGCTGGGAATGCGGTAAGGGTTTTTAAATTACAGCTCATCTCTTTGGATTAGGGTTCAGCAACACTGATGGGGATTGTCATGATGTTTGTTTTTCCCTTTACAGCAAACCTCCCCCTTCCTCCCTGCCTGGGATGGAGATTTCTTCCCACCAGTCTCACCTCCTGGAGCAGCTGAACGAACAGCGCAAACAGGACTTGTTCTGTGACTGCAACATCCTGGTGGAGGGGAAGGTCTTCAAAGCCCATCGCAATGTGCTGTTTGCCAGCAGCGGCTACTTCAAAATGCTCCTTTCACAGAGCTCGAAGGAGACGAGCCAGCCAACAATAGCCACGTTCGAGGTGTTCTCTCCAGAGACCTTCATGGTTATCCTGGACTTTGTGTATTCAGGGATATTGTCTTTGACCGGTCAGAATGTGATCGAGGTGATGTCGGCCGCCAGCTACCTGCAGATGACAGATATCCTCAATGTGTGTAAGACCTTCATCAAGTCCTCGCTGGACATTAATGAGAAGGAAAAGGATCATTACCTCAGCCTCTCGGCCCAAAGCCCCAGCTCTGAGCCTGCCCGCCCCACTCTCTACCGCTCCAGGAGGAAAGCAAAGAGCAACCCCCGGCGTTCCTACTCCGTCCCGGATGAAAAACCCAACGTGAATGAAAACTCCTGGAGCAGCTACAGCAGCTACCTGTCCTCCCAGGTGATTCTGCAGCGGGCAGAGACCCAGCTGTCGAAGAGAGGCAGGAAACAGGGCTCGAGCAGAAAGCGCCGCAAGCACCTGGGCCTGTCCCAGGGCCGGGAGCTGAGCCAGTGTAAATCGGACAGAGCGGAGCAGGCAGGAGCCTCGGATTCCAGCCCCATCCCCAGGCTCGGGGAGGAGGCTGAGTTTGATGCTGAGAATGACGGGGAGCGTGAGGATTATGGGTATCACCACGGATCGGAGGGGGTACCCAAGAGATGGGCTGTCACTCAGCTAGAGCAAGAACTTTCCAGAACTCCTGAGTTCATGGAGTTAAAGGCAGAAGAACTGTACACCTCAATGCCCACAATTTTAGGTGTAATGAGTAGTTGGAATGAAGGTAAAAAATAGAAACGGTTTGGAAAAGTTTGGCTTTGTCTAGAAGAATTCAGATGATGTTTTGGAGAGGATTTGTACAGCTGCATGGAAACCAAAATAGTGCATAGACTTAGAGGTGATTTTATTTACTCGGGAATGAGACTTTGCAGCCAGAACAGGGCATGGGGAGTGGGATGGGAGAGAGTTACCCAGGTATTCTGTACAGTTAAAACAAAACATGCCTGGTTATCTGGGCCCAAGTGGAATTTAATGAAACCCCAGAGCTGTAATTGACTTGGGCACGGAAGGACTGAATTCCTCTGGTAGATCCCCAAACCTGGCAGTAACAGTTCAACCTCAGTCCAACCCAATTCCTTCACATGAGAGGTCCTGGCATTGCTGGGATGTTGCATTTCTCTTGGGGGTCCCACCAGCCCAAACTTCATGTTTGGCCACAAATATAAAGCATCCAAACTCCTGATGGACTGGCAGCACCTTCCTGAGAGGGTGGAATAATCCTGCTAGTCTATTCTCATGTGTATTCTTTTCAAAGTGAACCTATTATTCACATTATAATGGCATATTCTGAAGACTTCAGGCACCCTCATATATTACACAGAGATTATAAATGTCAAAGCTATGAACTGTTAGCTGATGGAAGGGCTAACAGTTCAGATACAATGATATATGTAATAGCTACATATTTATGATCATCTGTATGTCTTAAAAATACCCTCAGTCAGGAAGAAAATACTTGAAAATGACCATTTAACATGTTTAGTGAGAAATACAGGCTTTGGGGGACAGATATATTTCATATCTGTGTATATGTATATATTCCCAAAGTCCATATTTTATATTATTATTATGTATTTATACATTATATGTATTTTTCCATAATACATGTTTTATGTATTATTCTACATCACATCATTTCACAGAGTTATTCTGAGTTGGAAGGGACTCACAGGGATCATCACTGCCCCTTTCAGGGACTGAGTTATTGAGTTGGAAGGGACTCACAGGGATCATCACTGCCCCTTTCAGGGACTGAGTTATTGAGTTGGAAGGGACTCACAGGGACCATCACTGCCCCTTCCAGGGACAAAGTTATTGAGTTGGGACTCACAGGGACCATCACTGCCC
>JAWWEW010000060.1:4476593-4488198 GCA_035583185.1 Anabacerthia variegaticeps
ATGATAGTTTGCACTTTATGTAGACCCATGAGAGAAATTCCAAATACTTTTTTTTTAATAGCCTTTACTTTATGAAGTACTAACAATAGGAGGGAGCCGCGGCCCGAGCGGCCCCAGCGCACCCGCAGCCCCGGCACAGCCGCCGCCCGCCGCACCGGCCCGCCCGCCCCGCCATGGCCGACAAGGAAGGTAAAGCCTCCCTGAGGCGCGGGGTGACCCTCTCCCCCCTCAGCTTCATCTTCCTCCTTCCCCCTCGCGGCGTGAGGGGAGCGGGGGCGGCGCCGCCAGGGGGCGCGCGGGGCCGCCCCCCCCATCCCCTCACACACCGTCATGGCCGCCAGCAGCTCCCCGCGGCGACCGGAGGGTCTGCCCGGGCTGGGACCCTCCGTGAGCCCCGGGCAGGGCGGGCTAGGAGGCCACGAGGGGCTGGGGAGAGCCGGGAGGGCCGGGCCGTGAGAGGGCAGGGCATGGTGGTGGACAAAAAGGGGTGGCACCGGCCGCTGCCTGGTCTGGGGGGTGTCCATGTTCTGTAGGCTCGTTCCATGGGGCTCTCCCCGTTTCCCTTGGGGTGTCCCCGTTTCCCTTGGGGTGTCCCCGTTCCTTTAGGGTGTCCCTTTTCCCTTGAGGTGTCCCCATTCCGAGGGAGAACCCCTCCAGGTCTGCCCGCCCACCTTCTCCTCCTGCAGCGGGTTCTGCTGGCAGATGGGATGGGGACGTGTGTGAGAGCAGAAGGAGCCCTGGAGAACTGGATTTGGGGAACGAGTAGTTCAAGGCTGCACCCAGACTGGTCTGTTTAACAGCAGCTGCTGGTTCTCCTGCATTTAAACGTCATTCCATGTCTGGGGTTTGCTTCCGTGGTACCCTGTGCACAAAGTTGCAGAATTTTATTGTACTGCTTCTAACAGCAGCAGCATCATCACCGAACCATCACAGAATGGTTTAGGTAGGGAGGGACCTTAAAGCCCACCCAGTGCCACCCCCTGCCATGGCAGGGACACCTTCCACTAGCCCAGGCTGCTCCAAGGCCTGTCCAGCCTGGCCTTGGGCACTTCCAAGGATGAAATTTTACATAGTTAGTATTAATTTCAAGCCATATATCCAGGATAAAAGGATTAGCATGTCCAACAGGGATTTTTTAATTATCTAATGACTACTCCAATAGATCATCCAACAGCAGACCAGGGTGTGATGTAGTTGGCTCTAATCCATTGCCTGCTCACAGTGATGGTGTGTCTGTAAATACTAATTCATAAAGGCTAATTAATTGTATGTATTTTTTTCCAAACCCACTTCAGCAGCCTTTGATGATGCCGTGGAAGAACGTGTGATCAACGAGGAGTATAAAATATGGAAAAAGAACACCCCCTTCCTGTATGATTTGGTGATGACCCACGCCCTGGAGTGGCCCAGCTTGACTGCTCAGTGGCTTCCTGATGTCACAAGGTAAATTGACCCCTTTGCTTTCTATTTAAAGCAGAACAAGTGGTAAATCCAGGATCATCTTTTGTTAAAGTAAGGCAGTGTATGATTCCTTTCTGTCCTAATAACCCTTGTTTTGCCTTGCCAACAGTGAGTTGAGGACACTGAACACCAGAGAAAATCAGTAGAGACATTTTTGGTTTGGGAAAATGTCTTCTGTTATTGAGAAGACATTTTCACACATTTGATTTTAATGTTTTTCGTCTTCCAGCATCACCCACCCCTTTAATAAGCGAAAAGCTGGTCAAAACCAGAGTTAGATTTAATTTCTGAAGAACCACCATTTTGTCCTAAGCTTCCATAACCATGTTCTGCACTTGGGGACTGTTCTTGTCCCTCTGAGTTGTACTTGAGGAGCTGCTAAAGCCTCTTAAAGGAAGGCAGGGGAGTGATGGTCTGTTGTGCTGAGAGAGTTTTAGGTTGAGATCACAGAATCCCAGACTGGTTTGGGTTGGAAGGGAATTTACAGATCATCCTTCCACTATCCCAGGTTGCTCCAACCTGGCCTTGGACACTTCCAGGGATGGAGCAGCCACAGCTTCTCTGGGCAACCTGTGCCAGGGCCTGCCCACCCTCCCAGAGAAGAATTTCTTCCCAATATCCTGTCCTGCTTTCAGTGTGAAACCATTCCCAGTTGTCCTGTCACTCTATGCTCTTGCAAAAAGTCCCTCTCCATCTTTTCTGTAGGAGATCTTGAGTTGTGGTAAGTGATTTCCTCTGGAGGAAGCAAGTGTGGTATTGGAACTGGAAGCAGCAATAAATTTAAAGGTCCTTATAAATGTTAGAATCTATCATAAAAAATGTTCCAATCAGCCCAGAGTTTGTGACCCCTGTTTTGTTTCTGTTCCCTTGCAGACCTGAAGGCAAAGATTTCAGTATCCACAGGTTGGTGCTGGGCACTCACACTTCAGATGAGCAAAACCACCTGGTCATAGCGAGTGTGCAGCTGCCCAATGATGATGCACAGTTTGATGCCTCACACTATGACAGTGAGAAAGGAGGTGAGGGCCCAAAGGGTGGCTGTTAGCCATGTTTTCCTTCACTTCTCAATAGAAAAATTGTCTTTTCTTAAAGTTCAGGCAGCAAGATTCGTGTTTGACTTCTCAATAGAATAAATGATTTATTTCTAAGTGCTACTCCCTTAATAGGGAGATTAATAGACAAATATGCCCCTCAATGCATAAACACTCTGTTTATTGAATGTATGTAATGTCTTAATACTCTAATGACGAAAACAAAAGGTGGAGGCTTATTGCAAAAGTATTTGTCTGTGGGAAAGCCTCACCCCTCCCTATTTCTCATCAGGAGTTGACACTGAATTCCATGAAGTGCTGCTTATTGGTATTTTTCATATCACTTTTGCATTACATAAACCCTTCCAATGAAAAAGTCACTCACATAAAAGAATATTTTTATTTTAGAGGAGTGTAACACTTCAAATCTTTTTCATTTGCCTGAGTTCTGCTGCCTGATAGCTGTGCCAGCCCCTGCTGGGTAAAAGATCCTTGTGTGTTACTCAGTGTATCAGACTGAATTGGATGTTTTCTGTAACCTTGGTGGCTCTCAGCACTGCCACGAGTTAGACAGTTCTCATGTTTACTGCTTGGAATCACTTTCCACCTGGTGAAAGTCCTTAATGAGCCAGTGTTTGCTCTTCCTTTTACAGGAAGTCTGGATTGTGCAATGAGTATTTTGATCTTTGGGCTTCTTAAGAATTACTCATGAACACAGTGTTGTCTAGTAAATACTTGGGTTTTATTCTATTTTAATATTTCTCAGAAATACACACTCCAGTTTAAAAACAATCCAAAACCCCTTTGCCTGAATTGTGCTGTGCAATTTTGTTAAATGCTAAGTTACTATGACTTTATGTATAAAGATAAGGGAGCTTTAGCAAGTTGTATTTCAGGCCTAATTGCAATTTGTTTTTACCATAATTAGTCTATTCTACAGTAAGAGCTTGGCAGCACCAGTAATTGAGTCTGAATCCTTGGGTCTTCATTTGAAACTGGCTTATTATTCACAACTCCTAAATTCTTATTTCTAGAGTTTGGAGGCTTTGGATCGGTGAGTGGAAAAATTGAGATTGAAATCAAGATAAACCACGAGGGGGAGGTGAACAGAGCCCGTTACATGCCACAGAACCCCTGCATCATCGCCACCAAGACTCCATCCAGTGATGTGCTGGTCTTTGATTACACCAAACACCCTTCCAAACCAGGTGGGTGCTGCTTTCTTCATTCTGTGCCTCGGAGATCAGCCAGCCCTTCCCAAAGGACAGGTTGATGGGGTGAAAAAGAGCTTAAAAAGTTGTGTGGCTTATCTGGCAGTTGGGACTTTAGGGCATCGTGGGTGTTTAATGTGAGGTTATTTTGTATGAACCTTAAGCTCGTGTATCCAAATGTATCTATGAGAATGCAAACCTTTTCCTTTTTGCACTTTCCCTGCTTGTTTTGTTACCTCACTGTGTGTGATGGGGTGGTAGAAGGTGAGGGTTTTTTGAAACTTGCCCTGCCTCATTACAGATCCTTCTGGAGAGTGTAACCCCGACCTTCGTCTCCGTGGGCACCAAAAGGAGGGTTATGGGCTCTCCTGGAACCCAAATCTCAGTGGGCATTTGCTTAGTGCTTCTGATGATCATGTGAGTGCTTTACATACAGCTGAGGTGCAGCCTGCACCTTGTGTGCCTGGGGAAGGTCAGAAATGGTCTGGTTTGGAGGGGGGGCAGGTTAAGGAGATCATCTGCCTAAAGATGTAATTTGGGACCGTTTTTGTTGTTTTAAAGACCATTTGCTTGTGGGACATCAGTGCTGTTCCAAAAGAAGGCAAAGTGGTGGATGCAAAGACCATCTTCACGGGCCATACAGCAGTGGTGGAAGATGTATCTTGGCACCTGCTCCATGAATCCCTGTTTGGATCTGTTGCTGATGATCAGAAGCTCATGATGTGAGTGGGGGAACCTCTTCACAAACAGAGTGCTTTTCCTTGGTGAAATGGGCTCTAGAGCTTTGTTTCAATTCCCTGGTTTCCCTTCACAGCTGGGACACTCGGTCAAACAACACCTCCAAACCCAGTCATTCCGTGGATGCTCACACAGCTGAAGTGAACTGCCTTTCCTTCAACCCTTACAGTGAGTTTATCCTGGCCACAGGATCAGCTGATAAGGTACATCTGCCTTGAGCTTGGCACATCCTTGTCCAGTTTCTGATGTGTAAGTGTGGAGGTACATGTTGCTTAGTTCAACAAAATATGTTTTGGGTTTTTTTCCTAGACTGTTGCTCTATGGGACTTGAGGAACCTAAAACTGAAGCTTCACTCCTTTGAATCACATAAAGATGAAATATTCCAGGTATAACAAAATGTCTTTTATGCACATAGACTTCGTTATGCTTAGAAAAATAATCTTTTCCACTCTTTTTATTTAATGTACTTGCACTTTAAAACTCATTCTTTTTTCTCACCTGCTTATCATTTTCTGGGGTGTTGTGGAGCTCTAGCACATACAAAAGTGCCCAGAAAGCCAGAGTGGAGCTGGGAAATGCTGTGGAGCCCTAACCACAGCAGAAGGATGAAATGGTAGCAGTGCAGAGTGCATTAAATTATTCATGGCAGCAGATTGAAGCAGCAGCCCCAGTGAAATGGCTGCAGTGTTTCTGTGTCCTCAGCCCTGTCCTGGAGGGAGGTTTAACTGGTTCCCGTTAATGGGATCACAGAAACACCCTCTGACAACAAACAATTGCTAATTTTACTGGTGTAAATATAGAATGTTCACCTCATGGGTAGCACGTGCTTAGCAGATCCAATATTTCCATCTCCAGCTCGTGCCTTAATCAGAGGAGAAATATGTAGAGATTTTTTTGGTGGAGGGATTACTAGTTCAGACTGTAATGTCTAAATAAAATTACACATGGGATTTTGAACTGCCATGTTAGTGTGCAGAATTCTCTGTTCTTTTCTAATCCTGTGATCCTATTAAGTGAGGTGTTTTGGAGAGCTTTATCTCCAGCACAAGTAGTAAATGTGAGCTTTTGGGCAGTTAAGCTTAATTACAGTGATTTCTTTTCATGTGAGAACTGTACCTACTGCTGAAGGAATCCCTGGGTTATACTTGTGCAATCCTTATTAAGATAAGGAGCAGCCAGTATCCTTGGGGGCTGTTTGCACTTGGTAACACGTGGGCTTTGTTAGAGGAGAGGTTCCAGGTGGCACCTTTTTTGGTGCTGAAAGGCCTTTTTGGTGTGTGAATGTTCCCAAACTGCCTCCTGTGTCCGGTGTTAGTAGTGGGTGTGTTTTTATCCGGGTAATTGTTAATTTCAATTCTTGTAGAGCTTTCAGGATACAAAACGAAGTGGTGTTTGTTATCAATGTCACGTTACAGCTTCTCAAAACTCAATTTCTGATTTCATCCTTGCCTGTAGGTTCAGTGGTCTCCCCATAATGAAACTATCCTGGCCTCCAGTGGCACAGACCGCAGGCTAAACGTCTGGGACTTGAGGTGAATCCTAAATCACTCACACTGGCCCCACAAAATGCTGTGGATTCAGTTGTGTCACACTTCAGAAGACAAACCAACACCCACATTTTATTTTCCCTCACTTTTTCTTATTTTTGCAGTAAAATTGGAGAAGAGCAATCCCCTGAAGATGCTGAGGATGGTCCCCCAGAGCTGTTGGTGAGTCTTTTCAATCTCATTAATTATTCTGACCAATTACTCACTTCTACAATGCGGATTTGTGACCACTCCCCTTTTTGTTTCCCCAATCCTAGTTCATTCATGGTGGTCATACTGCAAAGATATCTGATTTCTCCTGGAATCCCAACGAGCCCTGGGTCATTTGTTCTGTATCAGAAGACAATATCATGCAAGTCTGGCAAATGGTGAGTTGCTTGGGGAAGTGCAGGAAGTGGCAGGTGAGAGATGGTGTCGAAATGCCTGGATTTCACCATTCCTGCCTTTGTGTACAGCTCCCAGAGCTACTCATGTTGTAGCTTTGCTAAAATCTCAGAGGGACAGTGAAATCCCCTTTAGCTTTGGTCAGAACAATGGTTTCCAAAGACTCAGAAGCTGGTTTGTATTTAATAAAAAAAGGGAAATGCTGGTGCAAAAGGAAATTTTTCCCTTCTAGGCTCGAATAAAAACAGTGTGTGAGACCTAATGATGAAATTGAAGTTTGTTAGTTATTGTCCAGAAGAATAAAATATTTGTAAGTGGTACAGATGCTCTTCTGAGGATGGAGAATGGGAACAGTTTGCTGGCCCTACATTCCCAGCTGTTGAAGGTTTTGGAACACAATCTTGACCTTTGACAAGACCATACTCCTAATTTTGTTTATCTGTAAATTTTGTTCTTGGCAGCTTTCCATGTAGCTCTTTTGGAAGGTGCAGCTAAGTAGAGGATCTACTAAATGCATACAAAAGAGTGGTTGATTGAAGTAAGTCTTGCAGCAGTCTCTGCTGTAGCAAGGCAGATTCCCAAACTAAAATAATGTAGAAGATACTTAGGAAATGTTTTAGAGGCATGGCTGTTATGGATAAGGTCACTTGTGTTGCTGCTTTGATGTTAAATGATGTTGGGATCAGGGGTGGGTGATACACATCTGCAGGTGAAAAACTGCCAGAGCTGTTTGAAGTGTTGGAGAGGCTGGAATCCTGTCCAAAGTGTGGGAAATGCTTCCTCAGTCCCCCCATCCCTGTCTTGCAGGCTGAGAACATCTATAACGATGAAGATCCTGAAGGAAGCGTGGATCCAGAAGGTCAAGGATCCTAGATGACAACCTTTTCCTCTTTTTAGTCTTTTTCCTTCTCTTCCCTCTCAACCCTGATATTGACTTAACACTGGTTTTGAGACACACGTAGACTTTGTGTTCAACCATCCTCCTGTAGGTCCCATCACAGGCTTTTTCACCCACACAGTGAGACCCACCCCTCAAAAACGGGCTCAGCCCCCTCAGCCAGGGCTGTGCTGTAGCTCCTTGGTCAGAATTCCTGCAGCAACCTCTTGTGTCAGGCTGGTTGGCCCATTTTAGCTGCCTTTCATCACAGAGCAAGCTTGGCTTTGGGTTTTTTTTTTTCTTGCTCCAGCCACAGGCTTTTTCCTAATTTAAACAAAAGTTAAATTGGCAGAGCTGCCCAGTGGGCTTGAGCCAATGGAGATGATACAAGTGTTAATCCACTGGCAGCTCAGAAATGGTGTGGACGGGCTTGTCCTCCTTGGTACAGCTCAGAAGCCTTGGAATTCCTTTAGTTATCTGTACCTTGTGGATTTTTCTGCCTTTGCAGGTTCAAAACAGACTTGCAAGTTCTGACTTGAACCCAAATATCTCTATTTTTTGTCTCTCCTGGTAATTCTGGGGTTTTCATTCCTTCTTTCCTCTCCCTTTTCTCCCACCTGCTGGGCGATGGCGGTTTGGATTCATTAGCTGTTCCTGCAGAGCATCGGTCACCTCCCATGTTTGTTTCTTTTTTGCTCTATTGTGTGTTTCTTGAGCTGTGTTTTTCACATAATGTTTCTTTCCTTTCTGTGAAATGGTTTTTAAGACTTGGGGCCCCCAAGTTGTAAAGGTGTATGTTTGTACCAGCGGGTGGTCCTGCCCGGTGCCCTGAGCAGCGTTGGCAGCTGGTGTGGAGCAAATGAAATGTGGATGAACTGCTTTTTTTAGGAGTTAGTCCTTGACCAGTGGTTCCTGCACGTCTTCCACTCGGGTGTCCCGTGCCACCAGCAGCCTGTTCCATCTCCTCATGACTAATTGCGTGTAAGTTCTTCAGCTGGAATAAAGTTTTTCTACGTAAATGCTGCGGAGTTTGGGGAGTTCTGTGCTCATTTCTTTCTGCATTCACTGCTTTGTCAGGGACCTGTTCAGGGAGCAGGGAAAGGAAGGGTGTGGTCTGCACTTGTGTGCTGGGATAGGTGCTTTTTCTTTTTTAACACATGGATCCTTCTCCCCCTCTCGTTTTTGTTGTTTTCTTTGTGGAATGAGTCAATGAGCACCTAAAATCCCCAAGCAGCCACAAAAGCACTGAGCTGTTCCTTCCCCCTCAAGCCTGTCTGCATTTTGGCTCTGCCTTCAGCCCTTACCCCAGAGCTATTTTGGTTAAGCTGCAGCATGAATAGTTTGTTACAAACACCCTGGTTTGACACGCAGACTTGGGATTTTGAGACGCAGCTTTGAGAATTAAAAGCCTCCTTAAACTCTGACCTTTATTTTCAGTGTGAGACTCGATATAAAGTGGAAACCTCTTACCCACCACCTCGTTCTGTGGAGCACATCCCAGTACAGCAGAGACCCTTGAAATACAAAAGAAAACCCTGTTCAAGGGATAAAGCTTCTCTTGCATGTAAACTTTAAAAGTCAACCCCCCAGAACTTTCAGTGCAGGTTTCAACAGTCCATCTGTGGAACGAGACAAGATAACGTTTTCCCAAACACAGCAAAACATAAATCTCTTATTCCTCATCCGTGTCCATCAGTGCAAGGATTGTTTGCTCTGCTCCTCTGTGGAAAAGCAGTTTTACTACATGAGCAGCAGCAGCACCTGGAGAAATACACCCAGGGAAAGGATTGGTATTCCCAGCTCCAGGCAGCAGCTGTGCAGCAGGCAGGATAAGCAGCACGAGGAGACATCCCTTGTAAATCCTCAGTCCATTGTTTTTGCTACGAAGAGGAACATTCCATAGTTCTAACAGTCCTGGTCTGCTTTTTCCTCCGATTTGCAAAGGTGTCCGTAGATTTCCAAGCAGCTCCTGTAAGGGGAGAAAGGAAATTCAGGCTATGGAATATTTACATAAATGCTCTGGCTGGAGGAAAAAGGGAAGGGGTGCTATTTCTGGAAAACATTCTCTTCACAGTGTGGAAGAAAAGGAGTTGGGAAGCACTTCAAGAGGCTCAGTGCATGGGTGTGTGGGCCTGGCCCAGCCCTTCCAGAGCCCGTGGCAAACAGGATTTGACAGAAGGGAATGTCATTTTTGGTGTGAGCTACAGGAAAAGGCAGCTCGGAGCTGCACTTAACTCTGAGGTCCCTGGAGCAAATGTGAAACCTCATTAAAGGTGTCCTGACACCCGAGAAGCCTCGTCTGTTATCGCTTCCAGGGATGGCAATTTGTAGATTCCAGGAGTTAAGAGAGTCCACGGGGTTAAATGCTGGTTTGTGATTTAGGAGAACCCCACACAAACGTAGGGTGGTGGTGGGATCTGGGCTGAATCCTTAAGGCAGTTTCTCCTGTGAATCATCTGGGTGACAACACAGGCTCGGAGATTTCTTCCCTGTGCTTGCCATGCTAAAGTCTTACCTGGAGAAAGGAAAACTTTGGGGTAGGGAATATCCTGTGGCGTGTTTGCATGAGGAGGTTTGGGTGGAGAAGGGAGAAAGGAATGCTAAAGGAGCAGTGAGGCTACAGAAAAGGGTTAAGAGTGTGCACAGCTGAGGCTGGAGTCACGCAGAACAGCTCCAGCTTTGGGGAGTAAAACAGTCCTCAAACTCCAGGACATTTCCTGGAGCTTTGGAAAATCCCGTGCAAAGAAGTCCTGAGTGAAACCAGCAGTGGAGTTATGAGCAGAAGACAGTTCTCTCCTGTTGGAGAGCACCCCCAGCACTGCTTCCCAAACCTAAACCTCAGCTCCTTTCCACGTATTCCTAAGGAAACCACCACTTCAGCTGCCACACCTGCTTTTGGGAAGCAGCTCCACTCCTCCGTGTGCAGGAATTCCCAGCAAATCCCAATCTGCTGCTGGGCAAAGGGGCTGGAGTTCCTGCCGTGCTGCCCCACCACACCCCCTGGTCACACACCAGCCTGTCCCAGGAACCAGGAGCTTTAAAAGCCCGTGGTGTTCCCCAGCTGTGGGATCCCCCCCAGCACCCCAGGCTCTCCCACCATCCTCCTCCTCTTCCCAGCCCCTCTGCACTGCAGGGACGGGGCACAAACACACTTGTAGATGGAGAGCTCCCGGTGGAGGCTGGTCCTCAGCTCCTCCAGCTCCTGGTTCTTGCGCTGCTGGAGCTGGACCCCGTTCTTCAGCTCCTTCAGCCTGTCTTCCAGCTCCTCCACCTGCTCCTGGAGGGAGAGGACGAGACTGGATTAGCTGGAGGAGGAAGGTGCCTGCACTGCCCTGCTGCCCACGCTCCCCTCAGGGCTCTCCCTCTGGATGCTGCTGGTCTGGACAGGCACAGCCAGGCTGACCCTGCCCAACCACCCTCTTTGAAATCCTCTGCAAAAAGGCTTTGTTTGGTTACAAAGGTGGGAGTTTGGGCCGGGCTGGGATGCCTTTTGTCCTCAGGCTTCTCCCAGCTGCTTGGTTTTGTCCCCTAAACTACACTGAGTGTGTGTGTTTTGAGAAGCTGCCAGAACTGTAAAAACCCATGAGTCAGAAGAAGATAAATGAGGAATTTGGGAAAAGGAGAATGTGGAGGCACACCCGGGATGGTCCAAAGTCCTGTCTCCATGGGGCAGTGGCCCCTGAAATCCAAGACAAGGTGCGATGGGTCCCCATTCCAGCAGGGAGGAGCTGCAATGGAAGGGGATCACCAGTTTCCAGAAAGTGCTGGGAGCCAGGCTGGGAGGAGGCAGCGACTGCGAGCCGAGAACTGAGAGTGTTGAAAGGGGGGAGATTAATTGTGGAGCCTCTTTGCCAAATGTGCTCTTGTAGATATTGAATTGCTTTGTCCCTCAGGCCAAAGTGCCGGGGGTGGGTGGGGGACAGGCCTGGGCCAGGCAGAAATAACCCTCTGAGGAGGCAGCCCAGCCCCTGGCAGGGAAGGTGAGACCCTTCCCGGCAGTGCCAAGGGCAGAATCTGCCCCAGCAGGACCGGGTTTTAAAGAAAACCCATATTTATCTAAAAATGGCTTTTCTGAGTGCCTGGGCTCAGCCCTGTGTGGGAAATGTGTGGTGCCTGTACTCAGGAGCATCACTCAGCTTTGGGAAGGAGCCCTCCAGACCCTCCACCTCGTCCCTGCTCTCTGGGGCCATTCCCAAGAGTCAGACCAACACCAAGGGAGAACATATTGAGGAGAAACCCATTCCCAAGGGTCAAACCAAAACCAAGTGAGAACATATTGAGGAGAAACCCATTCCCAAGGGTCAAACCAAAACCAAGTGAGAACATATTGAGGAGAAACCCATTCCCAAGGGTCA
>JAWWEW010000060.1:4497000-4526119 GCA_035583185.1 Anabacerthia variegaticeps
GCCCCCCGTCCCCCGCCCCCGGGGCCACCTGCGGGCGGGCGGGGAGAGGCGGGGGCCGGTGCGGGCGGTGCGGGCGGAGCTCCCGCAGCCCGGCCCCGCCTCGTAAGAAACTTTCCGTCGGCGCCGGCCCCTCGGCGGGATCCCGGGGCTGCCGCCGGAGCCGAGCCGAGCCGAGCCGGGCGGGCCCGGCCCTATGGGCAGCGGCTGGCGGCGGTGCGGGCGGTGCGGGGCGGTGCGGGGCGCTGCCTGCCATGTCCGCCGGGGCTGCACCTGCGGCGGGCGCGGGGAGGGACCCCCAGCCCGACGGGGCTCCGGGCGCTGCTCCCCCCCGCAGGAAGAAGGCCAGGGCGAGCTCGCTGCGAAGGGCTTTCAGCTGGCTGCGGGGCCGGCGGCGGCAGCAGGAGCGACAGCAGCGCAAGGACGGCGGCACCGAGGGAGGCGCGGAGGGACCAGGTGAGGAGCGGCCGCGGAGGTGGCCACGGTGGCGCTTAAGGAGGAGTCACGGAGGTGGGCAAGGAGGGGTCAGAGATGTGGGCAAAGAAGTGTTGGAATAGTGGGAGAGGAGGGGTCCGGGTAGGGGACAAGGAGGGGTCAGGGTAGGGGACAAGGAGGGGTCAGGGACATGGGCAAGGAGGGGTTGAGATGGTGAGCAAGAAGGGGTTGGAATAGTGGGCAAGAAGGGGTCAGGGTAATGGGCAAGAAGTGGTTGGGGTGGTGGGCAAAGAAATGTTGGGGTGGTGGGCAAGGAAGGGTCAGAGTAGGGGACAAGGAGGGGTCAGGGACGTGGGCAAGGAGGTGCTGAGGTGGTGGCCACGATGGTGGGTAAGGAGGGGTCACGCTGATGGTGGCACTGTTGAGTGGTGGCCGTGGAAGTGGGCATGGAGATGTTGGGGTGTGGTGGCCAAGGAGCACCAGGTGGGCAAGGTGGTGGCCGAGGAGGGGTCGAGGTGGTGGCTGAAGGGTCATGGCAGTGGCCAAGGAGGAGTCACAGTGGTGGCCATGGAGGTGGTGAAGGAGAAGTGTTGGACACAGAGGTGGCCAAGAAGAGCTGAAGGTGATGGCCATGGAGGTGGCCAAAGAGGGGCTGAAAAAGAGTTTAGGTGGTGATCACGGAGATGGCTAAAGAGGGGACACTGTGGTGGCCAAGGAGGGGCAGAGGTGCAGCAGCAGTGGCTGGAGGGGGGTGAAGGAGGTGGCAGCCATGGTGGCCATGGCCATGGGGGCTGTGTTGGCCGTGGCTGTGGTGGCAGCAGGCCGGATCTGGCAGTCCCTGGTGCGATCTTGCCCCTGCCCCAAGGGCTGGTGCCGGTTCACTGGGTAGGTTCTCTCTCCGCTGAGTCAGAAGGTCACTGGGGCTGAGGGAGATCTGGAGGGACGCCAGCCAGTGCCACCTCCTGCTCCTCCTCCTCCTCCTCCTCCTCCTGGGCAGGGTGTTTGCATGCTCCAGGTGTGGCCCTTCCTGCCCTAGATATGGCCCTCACCCCGTTTGTGGGTGCTGCCTCCACAGCCCAGCCCCATCCCTGCCACCTTGACCGGGACAATCCTGCAGTGGAAGGTGCTGCAGGTCCCTCTCTCTTGGCCACCCCAGGGCCGTGTTATGGGGACCTGTGGGCTCAGCCTGGTACCATCAGCAGAGTGAGGGGGTGCTGGTGTCTCTGGTCACGCTGGGCTCCTCAGCACTCTCATTTTACAGTAGTAGATGTCCCAGCAAGGCAGCAATCCCTGGGGGTATCACCCCAAAAAAGCTCAGCCTCTCCCACCCCACCGGGGACACCGTCCATGTCACGCCCCTGCCCTCCCTGCAGGCACCTCTGGCAGGGATGTCTCGGTGCTCTAGCCGAGGGAGAGGCCACTTGTGCGGCACCCAAGCGCAGCAGGATGCTGTCAGCTGGGCCTTTCTTCCTCCATTTGCCCCAGGGAGTGAATTTCCAGGCACCCAAGCCCGCATGCAGGCGCGTTTCCTGCTTGGAGGAGCACCCGGAGAGCTGTGATGGGAGGGGAGTGGCTGTGGAAAGGCAAGAGGGTCTCGGGAAGAGGCTGAGCCCTTTCCTGAGCCCCTGTGTGGATCCTGCCCCGTGTGGATCCTGCCCCGTGTGGATCCTGCCCTGTGTGGACGCCGCTGCCACGGCCCAACGCTGAAACCTGAGCAGAAAAAACGAGATGTGCTGGAGCATGTGATGTTCCTCTTGGCGGTGCAGAAACGCCCCCAGCAGCTCTGCCAGCCCTGTTTTTCCTTTCTTTTTTTTCCCTGAAGTTGTAACATTCACCAGCTAATCCTCAAAATGCGAAGTCACTGCCCGTCAGGGTGGCAGCTCGGGCACCTCCAGCACATTCACGCTGCTGTCCCTCTCAGCACCCCCTGCCAGCTGTGGCTCTGTCACCACGTTATCCCATCAGATATCCCCGTGTGACATCCTGTGATTCTGTGTCCGGGAGAGCAGCCCTGAATTCCCAGGCTCCGTGGGGGTGATGGAGGGTTCGTGCAGTGCCCCAGCCCAGGCTGCAGGACCCCTCCTCTCCGGGCTGTGCCTTTGGCATCCCCCATATCCCATGGGACGGGAGGTGCCGCGTTCCCCCCGTGTCCCCTCTTGCTCGGCGGGGTCCCGGGGGGAGCAGTGCGGATGTGCAGCGGTTGCAGCTTGCAAGGCACGACTGAATCACCCTCCCTGTGCAATTCCAGCGTGGAGAGCACGCCAGGAACCCCTCCCTGCTCCGTCGCCAGCGTCCTCGGGACGCTGCCAGCACACGCCGGGGCTCCCAGCATCCTTCCCCGGGAGATGTGGGGATAACACTCCCCTGCGTGATAGGGCTCAGGATGCCTCGAGCGGTGGTTTGGGCTTGTGGAAGGGGAAGGGGCGTGAGCTCCGGGTGCTTTCCGTGGGTGGATGTGGCCGCAG
This sequence comes from Anabacerthia variegaticeps, assembly GCA_035583185.1. Taxonomy (NCBI): domain Eukaryota; kingdom Metazoa; phylum Chordata; class Aves; order Passeriformes; family Furnariidae; genus Anabacerthia; species Anabacerthia variegaticeps. The sequence goes on from JAWWEW010000060.1 coordinate 4,499,898, forward strand.
AGCTGAGTGCTGGGGCCGGCGGTGTCGGCTGCGCCACTCGCGGCTCTGACCTGCCCGCGGGCTGCGCCCGCCTCGCTGCCCACATCACGAGCCTCCCGCAGCAGGACCGGCTGGGAGCTCTTCCAAACATCGGCTGGGAGCTGTGGGAGGGGGAGAGGGGAGAGCTGAAGGCACCCAGAGCCTGCCAGGCCCTGCTGCAGCTCTCCCCTGTGTCCGCACGGTGCTGGGGAGTGGTTTGGATCAGGGCTGTGACCCGGCAATTCCTCATCATCCCGCTCTTCCCACAGGTGGATTTGGTCATGGAGGGGGGACAGGGCGTGTCTGACCATCCCTGGTGGATCGTGGCAGTGGGGAAGGGAAGCAGCGCCTTGGGATGGCTCAGAGAGGGGACAGAGGGGAGCTGTCCCAGCAGATCTGGATTAGGGTTCATCCCTCAGCCTGGGTGCCGGTGAGGTCGGCATTGCTCAGCACTGCAGTCACAGCAGCGGGAGGATGGGAGCATTTCCACTTTGCATCAATCCCCTGGGTCCGGCTATCAGTGCTCCATCTCTGGCTGCCCAAAGAGCTGAGCTGTGGAGAGGAAAGGCTCGGTAATCCCGCTCATGGGCGAGTGTCAGCTGCCTCTGCGGGGGGAGCACCAGCGCCTCTGTGAGCGGGGGGATGGCTCCAGCCCAGCTGGAAGTGCATCCCCTCCTGCTTCCTGACTGGATGCTCTGCCCTGCTTGGATGAATGGGCCCTGCTGGCTGGAGCATCCCCTTTTTGTGCCAGTGGACCTTTTTTGCCCCAGGGTAACTCCCTCTGGGAGCTGTAACACCCCATCCTGGGGTGTGCAGTGGGAGCCAGGCTGCCAGCCCGGAATGTTTTACCTGTACACAGCCCGGCTGCTCTGAGCACCCCCGTGGCCCCATCCCCGTGGCATCCCAGCACCTCACCGTTCCAGGTGTTTATTTCCACAATAACCTCTGGAGGCAGAGGAGTGATTAACCCCTGGGATGGGAACTGAGGCGGGGAGGGCAGCTGGCTGTACCAAGGGTCTAACACGGAGAAGGGAGCTGGGGTGCTCAGCTATTCCTCCTCCCTGTGCTGCCCAAGCTGGATTTCTGGGTGCAGAGCTGTAAGCCAGGTCTGGGAGGAAGGATGAGATGGTGCTGGGGTCCTGCTGCCTGCCAGTGCTTTTGGTCTGTTTTTTGGCTGCTGCTTTGTCTGGCTTTCACAACATTCTTCTTAATTCCTTGATGAAGTAAAGGAATTGATGTTCCAGAAATATTAAATTAGGGTTGGCTTTTTTTTTTTTTGCTTTTTTGATGCCAGCTTAGTCCAGCAGCAACAATTTCCTGACTGGGGCTGGGGAATAGCGATGTTAAAAATAAAGTTTTCAATGCTCACAGCTGCTTTGTAACAGCAGCAAGTGCTTGCTGGAACCAGAGCTTTGCTGGGTGTGGGGTGAGCAGTGGGTGGAGGGGCTGGGCTGAGGCTCCATGGGCTGGGAGGTGTTTTCCACCCTCAGTGGTTCTGTGACTCTGTGCTGGTCACTGTGCTTGACACCATGGGGTGGTTGGGGTGCATGTGAGCCCTCCAGGAAATCTGGGGCTGAGCTGTCCCTGCGTGTTGCTCTGATAATAACCGAGATACCAAGATGTGAAATCTCCCCAGACACCGATTTCCTTTGCGTGGCACTTGGTTTGGTGTAAACACAGGGCTTGTGTTTGGTCCTGGGCTCCTCAGCCCAAAGGAGAGGGGAGAGGTGTAGGCACAGCTGCCTCGCACCTCCTGCACCCCGGCACTGTTCCCCTGCGTGTGTGGGAATGAGTTTGTTAATCTGCCCCAGGCAGAGTGACACTCCAGAAAATGTGAGCAGCAGGAATCCCCTGCCTGGCCTGGCCTGGCACCGGCGAGCGGCTCGGCGAACAAAGAGAGGTGTGTCTGCAACCACAGCTATTCCACCTGGAGACAACTGGAAGAATTACTCTGGAGAATAACGTTCCATAGGATCCGATAAAACTATTTCAGCGGAGTCATATTTCTCTGTAGAAGGAAGGTCTGATTTCATAAGACAATATCATCATTGACTTTGACTCCGGCAGCGATGGGAACATAAGCCGCTGGAAGGTGAAGAGCTGGGCAAGGATGAAGTGAAAAAGCATTTCCCTGCCAAGCAGGAGCCAGAGCCTTGGGCTGGTCCCTGTGGCTCCTGCTGTGCGTGGATAAAATCCACCTCCACCAGAGCAGGGAGCTGCTCCCTCCACCTCTGCGGGCTGGAGCCGGACCTGTCATCGGCAGAGCCGGCCTGGACTCCAGCTTGAGCAGGAAATCATTTGAAACCTTTCTGGTTATGTATTTCTGTTAATGATTGGGGATCTCAAGTGGGGTTTTTGTGTTACCTTTGCCTCGCTGAGCTTTACTTCCCCGTGAAGGGAACAAGGGCTGAATTCCTTTCTCATTCAGGCAGCTCGGCTCCCACTTCGTGTTTGCTTGGAGACGGGATCGGGTTTAGGAAACACCAGAAGGATCAGATGAAACACCAGGAGGGACAGATCTGTCCCCTGTGCCAGCACAGAGAGGTCCCCACGCCCAGGCTGGCTGCTGTGACCAAGGGAGTGTGTGATTTTGGAGCGATCAGATGTGCCTGGAGCGGTCACACTGTGCTGACCAGATCTGTATCTCACGAGCAGCTTCTCCCCCCCACTCCAGCTCTTATCAGAGTTCTCTCCATGAATAAAACCGGGGATTTCTGGCCTGCAGAGGAGATTCTGCCTGCAAGTCAGCATCTCTTGCTCCCAGTTCCCCATTCTCACCTGTCCCTCCACAAATGGGTTTTGTAGCTGTGCTGGGAATTGTGTGCTGGGGAAGCTGTGAGGGCTTCCCATCCTTCCTTTGGGCTCCCTTCCTTCCCCTTTGGGCTCTGCTGAGGCTCTAACATGGAGCAAGATGTTGGAGTGCTCAGCTGTTCCCACTTCCCAGGCTCCCTGAGCTGTATTTCTGGGCACAGCGATGCAAACCAGGTCTGGGTGAAGGATGAGAGCAGGCTGTCCATGGGTTTTAGGGGTATTTATGTCCCAGGGCAGTGCTGGGGCAGGTCAGTGGACTCTGTGGGGTTGCTGCAGCCCCCATGCTGCTCTCAGCCCCCCAAATTCAGCAGGGACTGAAACGTGAGGCCCAGGAGGAGCTGAAGCTGGGGCTGGATTTCACGTGGCAGTGAGTTAGCCCATCACAGTTGTTCCAGCTCAGAGAAGCCACTGATATTTTTGGCACCCGTGGGCTTTGCTGGGTTCCTGGGGCTCAGCTCCCTCTCAGAACCCCCCTGGCACATCCCAGGCTGTGGCTGGGGGCGGTGACACTTGGGTGCTGCTGGTGGCTGTGTTTGCCTGGCAGGTGCTGGCACGGAGGGCGTCTGTTTTGGGAGTGCAGAAGGAAGTGTCTCCCTGTATCTGGGGCAGTCACAGGCTCCAGCCTCTCCACTTCTTCCAGGCTGAGAAGTAAAAGTGCTTCACTGGGAGGGCTGTTCTGTGTGGCTGCAGAGGAGCCCCCTGTGCCACTGGCAGGGGTCTGAGCAGGATGAGGGGTCCATGCACCCTGTTTTGGAGCTGTTGTATGGGGATGGATGCCCAAGGGATGCCCAGGAGGTGCTGGGCAGTGGGAGGAAGTGTTGTCCCAGGCTGGAGATGCTCCTGGCTGACCTAACTCTGGCAGCCCAGGGAAAAATCATCTGACTGGGCAGAGACCTCTGATCTGTCACACTTGTGACCATGACCTTGTTTAATCCCAGCTGCCCCAAGACAGAAAGGCTGGCCCTTGAACTGGGTACAGCCACTGATGCGAGACAGGGACTAGTTTTCTACCGGATCCCCCCATTTCCTTAACAGCTCCAGCAGCAGACAGGGCAGCAAACACACAGGGACACTGGAACAGCCACGTCTCTGTGGCGTGAGACTGTCCCTGCCCAGCTGAGCGTGCCCTGGGCACCCAACCAGGCTGGTGAGGAACTGAACCATCAATATTTCCATTGCGGAGGAGGAGACTGAAGTCCAAAGATTAATTCAGTGCCGATCACCTTGGGAGGTCAGGACAAAGCTGCTGGTTGATCTTTAATTTTTCCTTTCCTTTCTCGCACCACCTCCCCGGTTTTGTGCCTTTCTCACAAAACCCTCCTTCCTATTTATCCCAGTCTCTGATGAATCACCTAAGGAACATAAACATTGCCAGCAGGAATGGCCCACCACTTGCTGGCTGGCTGACCCCTCCCTGCCCTCTCAGCATTTAATGTTCTAATTAAAAATCAGGAGGGAAAGCTGGGCTTCGGAGGGGGCAGGCTGGCGTACGCCCTTCGCAAGGGGCCGTGGCAGGGCTTGTCGGGGCAGCGTGGGCAGCTGTCGGAGCGGCAGTGCCTGTGCATGGAGCTGCTCATCCCCTGCCAGCAGTGCCAACCTCACTGCTGGAGCGGGGAGAGGCCGAGGTGCACCCGAGGAGGGCACGGGAAGGTGCTGGCAGCGTGAGCCATGCCCTCGTGACTTGCCCCAGAGACAGGAGTGGCCGTGGGGAGGGCGGTGGCGGGGGGTTAGCACCCACCGACGGCTGCGTGGGTGCCGGCATGTGGGTGCTCGCCCTGAGCTTGGGCAGCCGCCGGACCCAGCCCGTGTCCTCGGGCGCTGCGCTCCATCCAGCCCTGGAAGTCCTGCCCTAGCCTTGGCCACGCCGTGCCGGGCTCGGCTGGGCTGTCCCCGTAGGGGTGGGACCCCCAAAACCCCTGAGAGGGGGTGTTGTAGCCGCGGGTCTGTGCTCGGGGACAGCCAGAGGTGGTGGAGCAAACGCGGGGAGGTGGGAGCACGTCTAGGGGCGAGTGCCCTGCCCGGCTACCCCGATGCCCGGCGATGTTTGCCGTTCGGGGCAGGGGACGAGGGTGTCTCCCTCTGCCTGCATCACCCAGGCATCCCTGCCGGAGGGACGGGGCTGGGAGGGTGCTGCGGGATCCGACGGGTGATCCCGGCAGGCCCCTCCTCTCTGCCTGTACCATTGGCTCCGGCACAGCCTCCTGCCAGCGCTGAGCTCCGCCGGGGCCGGAGGGATGGGAGCCGGCGGCTGAGCGCCGTCGCCTGCCGGGGCCGCCCGGGCTCCGCGATGTAGCTCCGCGGTGCGCTCCGCCCGCCCGCGGGGGAGGCGGCGGCGGCTTCATGGGCAACGCGCACCGCAAGCGGAGCCCGGCGGGAGCCAAGCCCGGCTCCCCCTGGCCCTTCGGCCGCGCCGGGAAGCCCAGGGCAGGTAGGAGCCCCCGGGTTTGCCAGGAGGGGAAGGGGCGCAGGGGCAGCCCGGCTTTTGGGAGGGTTCGCCCCCTCCGCGCTCCTCGAGGTGAGGCTGGGCTGGAGCCGGGGGGATGCGGGTGGGGGATTCGCTCTGCCCTCTGCCAGACCCCCTGACGGCGGGGCTGGGGGAGACCCTCCGGCTGCAGGCACAGCCGGGGACCAGCCCTGGGCTCGCTATGGGGACGGGACCAGCTGAATTAGTTACTGGTGTGTTTTGCGAGTGGGATCCCAGCAGTCGCAGCCCTGCCGGGGTCCCCTTCCTTCCCTTCCTCCCCAGCCCCCTCTCCCTCCCCTGCCTCGCTTTCCCTCGTTGCGCCCTGGGGAGCGCTGGGTCTGGGAATGTTTGCAGGGAAGCACCGGGCTGCTCCCCCCGTCCTCGTCACCTCGCTGAGCGTGTCCGTCTGTCCGTCCACACCCCCAGTGCTCCGCTGCCTTGTGCTCTGGCTCCGCGGGTGCCGCTGGAAAGCCCGGGAGGAGGCGTGGGGCAGGGAGAGCTCTTTTTAATAGGGAAGAGGAGTGGGGGAAAGGGTCCCAAGCCAGCCTGGACACACGTATGGAACCACCAGCCCTGTGGGGTGCCCGATCCCAGTGAGCTCCCTCCGTGTTTCCTCCGTCAGAGCAGGGTGATGCCAGCAGGGAAGGTCTCTTGCAGTAACATCGTCCCCATCCTGGGGTTTTTAGTTCCCCCACTGGTGTCATTAAACTGTCCCTGTGTCCCCAGCCTGGCCTGAGTCAAGGAGGAGCCTTGACAGGTGTGTGGGCAGGAGGCTGGGGTTGTGAGAGTGGGGTTAGCAGGACCAAGGGAGCGGTAATTAGCTGGTTTTCCCCTGCCATCCCTGTGGGATCCCGGCCCCACCATCCCTCCTGCCCTTCCTCTGTTTCCCTCAGTCCTTACAATCAGCAGCCACCCAGGTGTGTGAGCCCAGCTGCCCACAGAGTAAACAGGGTCTGAAGTTAACTCCACACAGACCTGAGGAGTGCAAAACTGTGTCAGAGAGGTGGGGGCCGGGATGGGGAGACCCTGCCCGTGCACAGGGAGAGGGCATCAAAATGCCCCGGCCAACAGCATCCATTTGGCACCCAGGCAAGCTGAGGAAGGAGGGTCCATGGCCATGGAGGGACCGTGGCCATGGAGGGACCACAGGCTCTTCCCTGCCCACCTGTCCCCACGGGTGGCTGCAGGCTCCTCCCTGCCACAGTCACCCTCCTGTTGTCTCCATGCGGGAAGGGCTCGGTGCCACCGGGCAGTCTCTGTTGTAGCCGCGTCCCTGGCGCATCCTCAGCCGTTCCATGTGGCATTCCCGCCCATCTCCTCTCCATCCCTCGCCAGCCTTGGATGGCCTTTGCCAGTCCCTGAACCAGGACCGTGCCACCACTGGTGCCCTCCCCCAGGGCTGGCCGGGAGAAGCCGTGCGGTGTTTTGGATGCCCTGAGACGGGCGGGCTGCGGGGCCGTGCGGTGCAGCCGGGGCAGCTCCTGGGAGTGGAGGGCTGGCACTGGGGCCAAAGGCCGTGGGGTGGAAGGTGCTGAGAAAACATGGGGCGAGTTGTGTTTGTTCTCTGCGACGGCTCCATGGCAACGGCGCAGCGGCCACAAAGCCAAAGAATTTGCATTGTGTCGCTTCAGCATTTCGGAGGGCGCAGCCGGGATCACCGGCTGGGGGCAGGGTGTGCCAGCACCCTCCGGATGGGCCCCACTGCTGCTCCCACCCCTCCCTGGGAGACCCTCGGTGCCGCTGCATTTGGGGCTGCAGGCTGATTCCATATGGCGGGCAACTGGACCAGTATCCCCCAGTTCCCACCTCTTCAGTGACTGGAAGTATAGATTTGGCCCCGACCGCGCCCATTGCTGGTGTATCAGGTTCGGGCTGGCATGGGCAGATGTCTTTGTGCTTGTGCCATGTGGGCATCCAGCGCCTCTGGATCTGGAGGAGAAGGAGCAGGGATGCCCAAGGACAGGGTGGGCAGGCAGGAGCATGGCTGAGGGCTCTGGGATGGCTCTGCCTGGAGCAGAGATCCCACTGAGGGCTCTGGAATGGCTCTGGTGATGGTCCCTGCCTGAACCTCCCCACTCAGCCCCACCAGTGCCAAACCCACACACCCTGTCCCCATGCTGGAGCGGGGCCCGGCTTGTTCCAGATGCATCCCCAGCCTCTCCTTCCCGGGCTTGTCTGTGTCAGGAGCTGCTGGGGAAGGTCCTTGAGCACCAGGGAGGCTGAAGCCTCTTATCACCTCCTTATCGGGACGCCCCGCCGGGCCCTGCTGAGTCAGGGCGGAGGAACGTGGCTCTGAGCCAGGCTGTGCCCGGCAGAGTCAGCGGGGATGGGGATGTGACAGCAGGGATGGGGATGCGGCTGCGACCGGCTCTGGGTGCGGGGTCACTCTGCACCCGCCTCCCATCGCTGGGCTCTGGGGCAGCGTGCAGGGGCAAATCACGGAAACCATGGAATGCTTTGGGTTGGAAGGAACCTTAAAGCTCACCTCGCTCCACCACGTGCCATGGGCACTTCCCACTAGCCCAGGTTGGTCCGAGCCCCATCCAACACTGCCAGGGATGGGGCAGCCGGATGGCCCAGGGGAGGCAGGTTTGGGGCAGGGATGGTGTGTGGCCAGAGGTGGAGCATCTGGACAGCCCCGGCTCCTGCCGGGCAGCTCCGGGGTGGGCTGAGCAGTCCTGGGCTCTTTCTCCTTCGCAGCCACTCTCCGTGCCAGACCCACGCTGGGCCGGCTCCGCAAACACCCGGGGGAGCGGATAAAGGCAGGAGCCCAGCGCGGTGGGGGACACGCCGAGATTTACACAGGCGCTTTCTCCGGGCGCCGCCAGCCCAGCACACCGGCCAGCATCCCGCTGCGACCGGGACATCGGAGCCCTTGGCCGTGCCCCCTCCTGCTCCTGCAGCAGGGAGGAGGTGAGCTGTGGCTGTCCCGAGCAGGCAGCTGCTGCAGCGCTCGGCTCCGACATGCCGTGCCCTGCCCGCTTGGCAGGTGCCCCGTCACCGAGGGGCAGGGCTGGGACCTGCCCTTTGGCTGCGGGTTATCCCGCACCCTGTTGTGGTGGCAGCCCCGTCGCCATCTGACACCTTTCCTGTGTCAATGGCCGTGTCGATCCCCAGCGGAGGATCAGCAGCTCCTCGGTGTTTCCTCGGGAGAGCCCCGCGGGTGGGAGTGGGGTTGGGCGCTGCCTGCAGGACGGTGGATCCACGCACGGGCAAACCTGCAACGTCTTGTCCTTAATCCGTCTCCTGGGTTTGCTCCTGGATTTGCTCCTGGATGGAGCCAAGTTCCTGCTGTGACAGGCAACGCCTGCCCTGCGAGGAGCTCCTGGGTACCCTGCAAACACCCCGGGCACGACGGCACACACCGTGGCACCGCGGTGGGAACCGAGAAAGGGGGGTCAGGGGGTGACAGAGCTCTGGACTGTGGAGGGAGGATGTGCTGGTGGCCTGTCCCTGGCCATAGGTGCCACTGGCAGCCCCGTGTCACTTCCGAGGCTCTGCCTGTGGCCCTCTCCCACCCCGTGCTCCCCATCTGGGATGTTCCCGCCCGGATCCGGCTCCTGGCAGGGGAAGGCTGTTATTTACCTTCAAACCTGTTTGGTGGCTTCTCTGGGGAGGGGACGAACGCGGGGTGGGGGTGTGGTGGGATGGGCTGTTACGGGGGCTGGGAGTGAGGCACAGCTGGGCATTGGGGTGGTCTTGTCCTCCTCTGCAGCACTGGGACCCCTCCCCGGGCTGCTGCCAGACCCTGCCTGGGGTGTGTGATAACACAGGGAGGAGGAGACGCCGTGTGTCACTGCGGGGCTGGCTGTGGGGCAAGTGTGGGACGGCAGCGAGGTCAGGGCCTCTTGCACAACCCCGTGTGCTCCTGCCATGGCAGCAGCCGTGGCTGGAGGCAACTGGAGCCACGACTCTGCTCCGAGCGGGATTTCACCCCATGCCAGCTCCTTCACCAGCGCCTGTTGGCTCACTGAGGCAATACTGGGCAGTTTTCTACACTCTGATTTAGAGGAAGAACAAACGATCCAAGTTTGTTTTCCCAGCTGAATTAATTTTAGTTCAGCCTCTGCGTGGGATTGTGTTTGAGAGGCGAGCCAGCAGCGCGGGTCGGGTGGTGTTTATTTGCTTGGTGAGATGTTTTCCTGGCTGGAGCAGCAGCCCCCCGAGGTTGGCCGAGGGCAGGCTGGCAGTGGGGGGCTGCATGGCCAGAGCCACCGTAAATATTATTGTGCTCTTACCCTGCCTGGAGAGAGCACAGTCCTGTGGTACGTCCCAGGGTGTGGATCCTCTGCAGAGACAAGGATTTGGGGAACAAGAGTGGCCAGGCTGGTTTTCTTCAGGGGTGCTCCAGCGAGTGGCCAGATGCTGGAGCAGAGGGGCTGGATAGGGTCCCTTCCAACTTGGAATATTTTGTGATTCTGTGATACTGGAGCAGAGTGTGGGGGCTCGTGTAGCCATGGCAGGTTCCATGTCCTGATTGCTCCATGGGACTCTCTGGAATGGGGCTCCTGGTGAAACCCATTAGTGTTATCCATGCTCCTGGCATCTGCAGGTAACTGGGGAGCAGAGTGGTCCCCAAAAGCTGGGCACACACCTGGACGGTGCTGGGAGCAGCATGGTGGGAAGGAGCCCCAGAGTGGTGGGAGAGCACCAAACCCATGGGGCAGGGGGGCTTCTTGCTGCCCTGTGCACTGCTCTGGCTTCCACGAGGAGGGAGGCAAAGGCTCCATCCCACTGAGCCGGAGGACCCAGGCAGGCTCCCCTGGGGACCTCACAGCCCCTTCCCGCCTGCCTGCCGGCTCCCCCCTCCTCCCCATTTTTCTCCGGTGAGTCAGTGGTGGTGAAGGGGCGGGCAGGAGCTGCTGCCTGTTCCCTGCCTCCTGCTGCTGCCTGTTCCCTGCCTCCCTGCCTCCCGCTGCCGCAGGACCCGCCGCTGCGCGGGGAGAAGGCAAGTCGAGGCAGTGCCGAGCAGGCAGAGATGGATGTTTGCAGCTGAGCCCGGCCAAACCTGCTGCTTGCAGGAGGCACAGGCCCGGCGAGGAGGGGGACAGGAGCAGGGCTTTCCTCCTCTGGTGCTCCCCAGGTGAGGGGCAGCATCGTGGGAGCTGGGCCGGCACTGTGTCCCACTTGCAGCATCACTGGTTCTTGTGGAGACTCAGCTCTCTTCTCTCCCTTGTGCAGCCCTTCCCATTCCCACCCCAGTGCCTCCAGCCTCGCTCTGCCAGCACGGAGAGCAGCAGGAAGAGCTGGAGGCGAGTTGCTTGGGGTTCCCTGTCCCTTCCTATTGCTGTGCCTTGCTGCAGGGATGCTTTGCTCCCTCCAGACCGCCCCTGTCACAGCAGATACCAGCTCTGAGTCAGGGAGGCCATCCTTGATAGAGTGCCTGGTGCTGGGAACCCTCTGGCTCCTTCTCTGGGAGAACCCCACTGCCACGTGTGGACGAGGCACGTGTGTCAGCTGAGCCCGGAGGGGACGGGGTGATCCAGGTTGCATCGCAAGGAATGCACAAGGGCTGGGACAGCAGCTCCGACCGGGCGTGTTGCTACCGGCACCGGCTGCAGCTGCAGCAGCTTCCCCAGCCTACCAGCCCTGCAGCCTCTGTCACAGGAGCAGGGCTCAGCTCCCCATGGATCCCCCCTCTTTTCCCATCCTGTCTGTGGCAGGTTTCACTGTGTGCTGGCAGAGCCGGGGCGAGGCCGGCCGGATGAGGATGATGTGGTAGCGAAGGTCGCAGGGAGTGGGAGGAGGAGTGGAGGCTGCTCTTCGCACGCTGCCACAAGGCTCCTCCGTGGCCAGGATAATCCCAGCTCTGCCCTGGATTATCCTTTGGGAGATTGCAGGCACCCATGCTGAGCTCCTTCTGCCCCAGCTGCAGCAGTGTCACACTCAGGAGAGGGATGTCTCGAGCTCCTTCGTGTCCTCATGGGCAATGGGCCACATGCAGGGAGGAGCAGCAGGAACAGGCTGTCTGCCAGCACCTGGGAATGTCCTCACAGCCCTGGGAGCAGCTTCCATGTGTGCTGCCACTGGCAGACCTGCAGGGCTGGAATTTAGCTGTGCCTGGGCCCTCTGTCCAGACTGTCCCCCTCTACTGCAGGGGCTCCCAGAGCTCCCAGTGCCATGAAGAAGGGGCATCCCGGATGCAGCCCCATCCAAGCAGGCAGAGATGGAGGGCTGGACCCTTCCCTGTGGAACTGGGATCAGTGTCCCTGGGCTCCCACCAGCCGTGGCTCTCACAGGGCTCCTGATGGGCTGCCTGAGCCGAGAGGGCAGAGCTCATTGCAGCACGTGGCTGCTGGCTTTGTGCATCCTCAGCCCTTTAATTGTGTCCCTTTTCCACTTGTGCTGTGGAAAGAGCTGGGGAACGTCTGCCCGCAGCCACCGGCACCTTCTGGCTGAGCATGTGGGCAGCGGGGCCCATCCTGCCCGTGCCTGAGCAGGTGCTGGGTCTGGCATAGCCAGGGTGCTGCTGGTGTTTGGTGTGATGGCCACGGAGGAGTTCCAGGGCAGAAATCTTTGGTGCCCGGCTGGGAACACAAAGGTGCCCTTCACAAGGTCAAACTGTGCCTTGGGCTGCACAGTCACTTCCTGGGGTCTGCTGTGACCCTGTGCTGGGGGACGCTGCTCTGTCTGCAGCCCGACCTCTGTCCTGCTGCTGAAACCCCTGGGCACAGCCCGTGGGGAGCTGGCAGGCCAAGGAACAGGGGGTTTGACATGTCAGCTCCCAGCTGGCATGGGAACACCGCTGCCTGCTGGCAGGTGCTTTTCACCTTTTTGGACAAAAAATGGAGGGGATGGATCTCCCAGAGGTTCTGGGCACCGGGGCTGATTCCCGAGATGGCACAGGGTTCCCTGACACCACTGCCCTGGGAGCATGGAGCAGCTCCCTGGTGGGGGCTGTCAGTGCCAGGGAAACCTGTGCCGGTGCGTGACCGCCTGGCATTTCTGCCCCTGCCTTTGTGTGCCCCCGCGCCAGCAGCTGGAGCTACTGGTTAGACGGGTCTGAGACCTGGTTTTCCCCCAGTGCTGCCAGCCCTTGTGACCATGATGTGGCCGTGCCGGCCGTGCTGTCCCTAAGGACAAACACCCTTTGCCCCAGCATGGCTCTGTCCCCCTGCTCTGGCCCGACCCGTTCCAGGAGCACAGCTCTCCTGGCAGGGCTGGGGGGGCTGTGGTGGGCATCGTGTCCCGGGGGGCACTGGGCATGGGCAAGGAAGGGGAATGCCAGCCCTGTGTCTGTGCTGTGTCATATCCCAAGGGCTGGTGCTTGCCGGAGGAAAAGCCTCCCAGTTCTTCCCAGTTGGCCGCACAGCTGTGGAAGCGAGCAACTGGTTTGCGGGGAGCAGCGTCCTGGGGGCGGGAGGGGGGGTCCCAGGGCTGCCTGAGGGGGAATTGGGGAAATCCTGGCCGTGAGCCTGGAAGAACAGATCCCTGTGGTCCGTGCCGTGCGTGGGAGGAGGCGGGAGAGCTGGGGGAGCGAGCGGGAGGCCAGAGGAGGGGCCCCTCTCTCCTTCTCCCGCGACCGAGCAGCGCGGTGGGCGCAGCTGGGGCTGTCCCCTCCTGCCACCACGCAGCTGTCCCCGGGCCGGGCACACTGTCCCCGCTCACAGGCAGCTGCACCGGAGCATCTTCGCCTGGCCGAGCATCCTCCCGGCGTGCGGATGAGAACGGAGGGAGCGGGGTGGGCGCCGCTGGCATCCGCCTCGCCGGCACAGGGGCAGGCCGGGGCACAATAGGCTGAGCCTCCTTGGGGGGTGGCAGAGCCCCCCTTGCCTGGGCACCAGACCCTCTTCTCCCCGGCCACCATGGTGGTTTTCATGGGCAGGAACCTCTCGTCGCTTCTGGCTTTGTTCAAGAAGAAGGGTGAGTGAGCAGCTGGGAGGGAGGGATGGAGGGATGGAGGGAGCAGCGCCTTGTCCTTACGCAACCCCTGCCCGGCAGGACCCCCGCTGGTCACCCGCAGCGGGCAGGGGGGCTGCCATCCCCCCATCCCCGGGGGAGGGCAGGGAAGGTCACCCCAGCCCTGGCCTCGCCCGCCGGGAAGTTAATGGAATAAATCACAGCGCTGCTCTCTCCATAAGGCAGCTCCGGGGGTGTTTGGAGGGTGTCAGGCGAGGGGCTGCCGAAACTGGGGGAGAACAGGGTTTAGGAACGTGATGCTGGGGGGCTTGTGGGTGTGTTGTGTCTCCTGCAGGGACCTTGCACCGGCACAGGGGACCCCCGTGGCAGCAGCACAGGGACCCCCATGGCAGCGGCGGCTGTGCCGGGCTGGCTGTGCCCACTCGTGCCGTGGGTGCTGGCGGAGGCAGGGGCCGGCATGGCGGCAGGGCGGGCGGCTCCATTGTTCCAGGCCTGCTCCTTTGTGTGCCGGAGTCAGAGCACGGCAGCATCGCTGCCTGGCCGGGCTGGCCCCGAGGAGACGGGGGGGACACAAGGGATGGGTGGGTGGCACCGGCGGGGCTGAGCAGCAGGTGCCCCAGCCCCGGGGTGCTGCCGCCAGCCCCGACGGTCCCTGTGCTCGCCCTTCCCTTCCCTTGCTCAGCCTCAGATTGTTTTTTGTCGGGCAGGAAGAGTTCGAGGCTTCGCTCAGGCAGGAGCGGGCAGGGCTGTGCCCACGGTGCCGCAGTGCCCTGGGTGGGTGATGCCAGGGCAGCCCCTGCTCGTGGGCACCCCAAGGTGGGGGTGCTGGTTGTGGGGAGGGGGCTGTGAGATGGGTGGTGAGGGCTCCGTGCTGCCCCCGGCGTGGCAGACGGGGTGTCCAACACCTCGTGGGGCTCAGAGCAGGGATTTGGGTCCTGTGTGGTCTCTGCAGCTGGTTCTGCCTCAGTTTCCCTCGGCCGGGCAGTTCCCAGCCATGGGATGGGCATGGGGTGAGTCCCTGCTCTGGAGCTGATGAGCAAGGCCTGGGAATGACGCAACACTCCAAAGGGAAAGTCATCATCTTTCCATCCACATTTAATCCCCCTGTGCTGCCCTTTCTCCGCTCGGCTTCCCCCAGCCCTGCACAACTCGCTGCCTCGTTTGCTCCTACCCAAGTCGCTGGGGAGGAGGGTGGTCCCATAGCCCAGCATGCCCCCAGCCAGTGGGGAGCAAACCAGTGGAGACAGCCCGACTCCAGCACATCGACCGGCCGGGCAGAGCCAGGGGATATGATTTCTCAGTTTGGAGCTGAGTGGGATAACGTCACCCTGGGATGGTTGTCATCGCCCGGCACCTCTCCCGGCTACATCCCGTGGGTGGGGGGTGTTGGTGGGAGCAGGGCTGTGCCCCCCAAGCAGAGCTGACCCCTCTGCCTCCGCAGGCTCTGCCAAGGGTGAGGGTGAGAAGCGGCTGAGTGTGCAGTACACGGCAGGCGAGGAATGTCCCGACAACGTCTTCTTCCCCAGCACGCGGCCCCCGCACCTGGAGGAGCTGCACAACCAGGCTCAGCAGGGGCTGAAGTCCCTGCAGCACCAAGGTAGGTGTCCCCAGGGCTGGGGACAGGGCGGAAGGGCAGCTGGCTGTCCCCAGCTCCTGGCTGGCCGGGCGGTGTGGGCGGTGCGGTGGGACTGACTGGAGTCCAGCCGTGACTGGGGTGTGCAGGGGGCTCTGCCAGCTCGGCAGCTGCTTCCCTGTCCAGGGGCTCCCCCGGCTCCCCTGGAGGGATTTACTTCCTTCCTTCCCTCCACAGAGAAGCAGAAGCAGACCAAAAGTGCCTGGGACCACGGGGACACCAGAAGCCTCCAGGTGAGCCCTGCTGAGGGGCTGTCTCTGCCTCATGGTGCTCTTGGGGTGCCCTGGGGGTGAGGGGACACAGCATGGCCCCTCTGTTCTCTGCCTGGCATTTGGGGCAGACAAGGGAACCAGCCAAGCTGGCAGGACCATGGACCATGGAGTTGTTGGGCAGGAAGGGGCCGTGTGTCCCCATGACAAGCCACTGTCCCTGTCCTGTACCTCGACACATCCTGCCCTGTGGGGCTCTGTCAGGGAACCCCACCTTTCCTGCATCCCTCCATCCTCCTGTTCCTGTCCCCCTGAGCAAGGTAGGGGGACAGGATGGCACAATAGGGACTGTTGGCCATATCCAGCCCAGTGTCTGTGTCCCTCCCAAGTTGCTGACGAGGAGAAACTCCACTCTCTTGGCCAAGCTGGGCTTTGGCACATCCCCAGGCTCTAACCCTGCTGCCAGTGCCTCACCTGCCTGTGTTTGCTCCAGCCACTGCCTCTCCCTGGCCCTCAGCCCCCTTCATGCCTTGCAAGTGAGGTCTGGAAACCTCAGGGTGGGCAGAGCCACTGGCAGGGTGAGGTGGAGGGGTCAGGTTACCGCTGATGTGTCTCATCCCAACCTCTGCCTGTCCCAAGGGGTGGTTTGGAGGGGTGGGAACACAGGAGGCTGTGCCTGGTGTGGGACTGTGCCACTGGCTATGCCCATGGTGGCACATGAGTGCTGGGGGTCCCCAGCCTGACTGCATCCCTACCTCTATCCCTGTCCTTTGCCCCTCTCCCAGCCATGGCAGCCCTCCAGCCCTGGGATCTGGGTCACAGCCGGGCTGGGAACAGCCACAGTGCCAATTTTGGCTGGGCATGGCAGTGGGGCTGGCAGTTCCTTCAGGTGCTGCTCCAGTGGGGCAGACCCCAGCTGTCCTGTCCTCCGGGGGGCTGCGAGGCCACGTGGGGTCCCAGGGGCTGCTCCCGGCCCCGCTCCTGGTGGGAGGACTTTGGATGCTGGCGTGGCTGACTCAGCCTTTGGCCCCGGGAAAAGCTTTTGTCTGGGGCTGCGGAATCAGTTTGCGGCAGGGAAGGGGCCTGGCCGGGGCTGGGGCAGCTCCGTCCCCACTGCCCGGGGTCCACCGAGCCCCCTGTCCCTCTGTCCCCACAGTCCTGCACATCCTTGGAGGATGACAGTGTGTCCTTCCGGAGCCGGACGGCCTCCTGTGCCACAGACAGCACCTCTGAGGACGCCCTGTCCATCCGCTCCGAGATGATCCAGCGGAAAGGTACCCGGCTGGGGGGCTGCGGGGTGGGGGGGACCCGAGCCCAGGGGATGCAAGGGGGGTCGGAGCACATGGCAGGAAAGCCAGGCTGTGCCTTGGCGTGGCCACGAGCCAGCACAGGGATTTGGGGGCCCTTGGGAGAAATGAGAGCAACTCTGGCTGAGTCAGAGCGTTGGGGCTGGGCGAGGGGGATGGACAGACAGACAGACAGCGTCTCCTCCCTGCTGCTGCTGCCTCTCTGGGCTGTTCCATGCTCATCCTGGAGCATCTCTGCCAGTGAGGGTGTGCTGGGGACACTGGGAATGTCCTGGCCAAGGCCTCCCTCACACCTGCTGGACCCACTCACCTCTTGTAGGTTCCACCTTCCGACCGCACGACTCCTTTCCCAAATCCTCAGAGAGGTCTGGCAAGAAGAGGAAGGACAGGAGAACGACGGTGCTGGGCATTCCCCACCATGTCCATAAAGAGCTGGGTAAGCATCGGGGAATGGGTGGGGGGATTTTTAGGGTCTGATCCCGCTGCACAGGCTCTGTTTGCCTTGGCTTGGAGCATCTGCCTTGGGATCACGCTGAGGTCTCCTCTCCCTGCCCCCAGGTCTCAGGAACAGCCACGAAGCCAAGGGCCACGCCGAGGTTGATGGGCACGGGGGCAGCCAGGGGGTGCAGCCCTTGCTGAACGGCGGGCAGGTGTCCGGCGACGCCGTCCGCATCCCCACCATCGACGGGAAGCTGCAGCCTCTGGCTGTGCCTGGCGGTGCCCGTGTCTGCCTGGGCGCCCTGGAGGAGGCAGATGCAGCCCTGCAGAAGCACATCAACAGGGTCTACTACGACGACACCTTGGTGGGGAGGAAGACAGTGGCCAAGCTGTCGCCCATGATGAGACCGAAGTCGCTGGCCGTGCCGGGCATGACCACCTACGCCAACCCCCCGGAGGTGGTGATAGGCCCCGTGATGTCCATCTCGCCCCAGGGCACTTACATGTCCAAGATCATCCCCAACGCCATCCTGCCGCCCATGGTGGACGTGGTGGCGCTGACGCGGAGCAGCGTGCGGACGCTGAGCCGCTGCAGCCTCGTGTCGTCCAGCCCGGCCTCCGTGCGCTCCCTGTCCCGCTTCTCGGAGCGCAGCGCCCGCAGCCGCGAGCCCTCCTCCTCCAGCGACAACTGGAGCCACTCGCAGTCCACGGAGACCATCGTCTCCAACAGCTCCACCATCTCCTCCCAGGGCGGCTGCGAGCACCGGCAGCCCGAGGCGGGCACGCACAGCGAGGTGGACGCCGTGGCTCGCTCCGACACCGACCAAATCAGCATCTACAGCTCCGCCAGCTTCGCCAGCTCCTGCTCCAAGCCCGCCGGGGGCCTCGTGCCCGTGGCCTCGCTGGCCGTGGGGAGCGGTGGCCGCGTGTCCCCCGCCTACAGCACGGGCAGCCAGGCGGACGGCTCGGACACGGCCAGCCTGGCCAGCGAGCGCTCCTCCGCCCGCAGCGTCTCCCTCAGAAAGATGAAGAAGCCCCCGGCCCCGCCTCGCAGGACCTACTCGCTGCACCAGAAGGCTGATGGGGAGCCCAAGGTGCTGGGGCTGCCCCCCAAGCCCGACCGGCGGCCCCAGCGGGAGAGCGGCGCGCCCTGGTCCCCGCGCCCCGAGCCCTTCAGCCCCGCGGCCGAGGACGAGGTGTTCTCTCCATCCCTGAGCGAGACCAGCAGCCTCCGCTCCGAGAGCCTGGCCGGGGCCAGCTCCCCCGAGGCCTCGCGGGGCCGCCCCGGCGTGACCGTGGTGCTGAGGGAGCCCCAGGCTCAGCCCAAGTGGAGCTGCCCGGACGGGTCTGACCGCACCATGTCCCCCTCCAGCGGCTACTCCAGCCAGAGTGGGACGCCCACGCTGCCCACCAAGGGGCTGGGACCCCCGTCTGTGTCCCCGGGCAAGGCTCAGCCCCAAAAGCCGGACCGGGTCTGCTCCCTGCAGTCTCCCGCGCTCTCCGTGTCCTCCTCCCTCACCTCCATCTCCTCCTCGGCCTCGGACCCGACGCCCCCCGAGGCACTGCCTGCCCGCTCGGAGCGGTTCATCATCCCGCCGCACCCCAAGGTTCCTGCTCCCTTCTCCCCGCCGCCCACCAAGCCCCAGCAGCCCCCGGCCCCCGCCGGCCCCCTCCTGCCCTCGCCAGAGCCCCCAGCGCCCAGCACTGCCTGCCAGGAGCCCTCGGCCAAGCCCAGCGGCAAATCTCCACCTCCATCGCCGCCTCCTGCCTACCACCCGCCACCCCCGCCAGCCAAGAAAGCGGAGGGGAGCCCCCAGACCACCGAGGAGACCCCCACCGACCCCGCCTGGCCCCCGCCACCGCCGCCGACTCCCGAGGTTCACGACCTGTCCATGGCAGACTTCCCCCCTCCAGATGAATCCTATCTCTCCAGCCTGCCCGACGCCCCCTCGGCTCCGGCGGATGGGCCAAAAGCGACACCGAGCCTGGGGGCTGCATCTTCACCCACCTCAGCCGCCCCCTCCTCGTGCAGCCAGCAGCAAATCCCCCCGGCCGGGGCGGCGCAGCCCCCGTGCCCCACCGAGCCCCTTCCCGAGGCTGTCGTGCCACCACCGCCACCTCTCCCGCCACCGTCGGCGCTGGCCCTGCCGCCCCACATCAGCCTTAAGAAGGCGGCCAATGGCCCCCGGGCAGAGGCCAAGAAGGAGCCCCGGAGCAAGAGTGGCGCCGTGCCCAAGGAGGACGCCAGCCTGCCCATCGTCACGCCGTCGCTGCTGCAGATGGTGCGGCTGCGCTCGGTGAGCGTCGAGCCGGCGGCCGCGCCCGAGGAGCGCCCGGCGCCGCAGAAGCCCGTCCGCCGCGCCCTGTCCACGCGGCAGCCGCCCCCTGCCAAAGACACGGTGCCTTCCACACAGCTCCACCACGCCGTGCACCTCAAGGCGGCCGCCTTGGCGTCTGGAGACACCATGGAGAAGCCGCCGGGCAGCGGCGCGGCACAGCCCGAGGGGTCGGCCGGGGACGGGCAGCTGTCCCCCAGGAACAAGTCGCCGGCCTCCACCGCCAGCTTCATCTTCGCCAAGAGCTCCAGGAAGCTGGTGATCGAGACGGCCTCGTCCCCCGAGGCGCAGGCCGACCTCAAGAGGAACTTGGTGGCCGAGCTGATGAATTTCTCGGGGCAGCGCTCGGCCGCTCCGGCCGCCACCCCGCAGGGCACTGGCAGCAAGGCACAAGCCCACCGAAAACCTGGCAAGATCCCCCCTCCGGTAGCCAAGAAGCCTTCGTTTGGCCCAGGGCCGGCTCCTGCCCCACTGAGCCCCAAGGCACCGGGGGCAGAGGCACCAGGCTCGGCCGTGCCGGACGGCAGTGCCAAGGTGGACGAGAGCAGGACTAAGAGCGAGCCGGCAGGGACGGCGCCCGTGGGCACGGAGGGCAGGGGTGCCACGGAGCCGGCGGCTCAGAGCCCCCCTGCACAAGGTACGTGGGGTGGCAGCCGGGTTCAGCCCCGCCATGGGGTGCTGTGGGTGCTCAGAATCCTGAGCTGCACATTCCCAAGCCATACATTCCCAAGCCATACATTCCTAAGCTGCACATTCCCAAGTCATACATTCCCAAGCCGTACATTCCCAAGCCATACATTCCCGAGCCATACATTCCCGAGCCATACATTCCCAAGCTGCACATTCCCAAGCCATACATTCCCAAGGTACACATTCCCAAGCTGCACATTCCCAAGCCGTAGGCTCCCAGTGCAGCAACTGGGTGGTGTGGTGGCTGGGGTGGCGCTGGGGTGGCCCTGGGATGGCACTGGGGTGGCAGCAGGGAGAGCCCAGGAGGGCTATGGGAAGCTGGGGTCCCCCGTGGCTGACAGGCTCTTCCCTCCTGCCTTGCAGACGGACGGGGAGACACAGCCTGAAGGACGATGCTGCAGGACTGGTGCCCCTACGGACAGGAATCCAAATCTCTCAGGGACCTGGGCAGGTCAACGGAACAAGTGTGGAACTGGCAACTAACTTAATACAGGAAGCAAACAGCCTTAGCCTCCACGGCCTTGATGATATTTATGCAAAAATGGTGTTGGTTTCACTTTCCTAAGTACTACAGCTTTATTTTGCTTTTTTTTTTAACTGGACTCGAGGCCTGTGCCCAGAGCCAGCACCTCCTCCCTGCCGAGCTGCTGCTTGGTCTGGGCACGTGGAGCCCAGAGGAGTTTGGGGACCGAAGACACCAGAAACGGGACCACTCTGCTCCCTGCGAGGAATTGAAGCACTTTGGACAAGGGAATGGGAAGGCTTTGGCCATGGCAGCGCCCAGGGGATGCAAACAGGAGCAGGATGAGATGGAGGCGCTGGCTGGGAGGGACCAGGGCTTTGGCCCTTGATGGAGAGGCAAGAGGGGCTCGTGGCCAGCACAGGCTCCGGCCACTCGCCACTGCCCATCCCAGCCACCCCACAGCCACGCTGGCCACAGGGTGAGGGGGAGCCTGGCTGCCCCTTGAGGCCCTGGGCTCTGGGGTGGAGCCTCGATTCTTTCTGTAAACTTGGGTCACATTTTGATTTCTTTGATTGTATAAAAAAAAAACAAAAAACCAAACCAAACCAACAAACCCAACCAAACCAAAAGCAACCGACCCTCTGCCGCCGAGTAGCTGCTCAGAGCTCTGTACCTGGCTGGTAAAAATGATGACCGAAGCTCCTTGCCTCCTGTGCTTCCTGGCCTATGGCCACTTCTGCATGGTGCTGAGCTCCACTTCTGGATGGTGCTGAGCTCCAGGGCAGGCACAGACCCCACCAGGCTGGTTCCCAGCACCACTGCCCACTAAAACTGAGGAGCAGGGCTGGCTGCCAGCTCGGCCACAGCCCCCAGACAGACAGGCACACCCGTGTGCGCTCAGCTTGACGTTTTATTGGGTTTATGACAGATGGATCCCGAGTCAGTCTTTAAGGCCCACACCCCCCACAGCTGCCCACGGGCTCGAACAGGCCCACGGGTGCTCCCTGGGCTCCTGGCCAAAGAGCAGCACCAGTGGCCACAGCCCTGGTGGGCTGAGGGTGGAGCAGGGGGTGCCCACACAGGGCAGGGGACGGTCCTGCTGGGCTGTCCCAGCTCTGGTAGCAGCAACACAGGTTTGAGAAGCAGCTTCCCCTTCTGCCCTCACCACAGCACCCACACATGCCGTCCCAGTTGGGACCAGTGGGTGGGGATTCCAGTCCATGGCACAACTGGGAGTGAGCCGATGGCCCCAGCGCAGAGCACGAGTCCACATGGGTCCCTCAGGTGTGGTGCCACCTCCAGTCCCCAGCCAAAGCCCCCAGCCAAGCCCTTGCCAGGGGCTGAGCAGGCCCAGGGGGATGGTGGAGGCAGCAAATTCAGTCCCAGAGCCCCCAGGGCCGAGCCCCTGACTCGGGGCACTGAGGGGGAGATGGCAGAGACCAAGGTGGTGGTGGGGGCCAGGCAGGAGGCACGAGCAGCAGCCCTGGCACTTGTTAGCTGATGGTTCCACCCTTGAGGCTTTTACAGGAGACTCTCCCCAGCTTGGTCAGGAAGTTCCTCTGCTTCCACTGCGCGACACAGTCCTCAGAGACACGGAAATCAGCCTGGGGAGCAGAGCAGGGAGGAAGGATCAGCCCCGGGCTGCCAGTGGGGCAGCAGTGCCCAGCTCAGCCCCTGGGGAGGTTTGTCTCCTCCACAGCTTTGCTGAGAGTAACAACCATGGGCACTGAGGGGCAGAAAGCCAATCTGGGGTCACCCCGAGGTGGGGACAGAGGTGGCTCTGAGCACTGCCCCAGTCAGTGCCTGGAAGCCCAGCTATGCCAGCTGCTCCCAGTCCCTCACCTGCAGCTTCTCAAAGACCTTCTTCTTGGGTTTGAGCTCCTCGTCGGGCTCCCCAGCCTCGTAGCCCTCCACGTAGACGCGCTCCCCGGCGCAGCACCCGGCCGGCGGGTCCAGGGGCTCCACCTGACGGGGCTCCCCCACGCTACAAGAGGAAGCAGAGTCCCCCCAAGGTGGTCCCCACCTGCCCCTCAGCACCCTGGGGCAGGAGAGGGCAGTCCAGACTGCTCCCCTGGAGGGGTCTGGCCCCATTGCGCCCCTCCCTCCCTCACCTGGAGGCACACAGCACCATGCCCTGAGACTCCACACCCCTCATCTTCTGGGGCTTGAGGTTGCAGAGCAGCACCACGAGCCTGTCCTGCAGCTGCTCCTTGGGGACAAACTGCACCAGGCCACTGACCACGGTGCGGGGCTCGGCCTCGCCCACGTCGATCTTCTCCACGTACAGGCTGTCTGCGTCTGGGTGCTGCCAGGCAGGGCCAAGGTGGGGCACAGAGATGGGCATGGGGTGGCAGAAGAGCGTGCAGACCCTTCCACACACCCCAAGTGTCCCTGTGGGATGGTCACTCCCTCTCCTCCCTGTGCCTGTACCTTTTCCACACTGATCACTTTGCCCACGCGGATGTCCAGCCGGGATGGGATCACTTCCTCGGGCTCAGAGTTCTTGGTGCCCTTCTCTCCAGGCTCTGCAGAGCAAAGGGGATGGTCACACCACTCAGCTTAAATCCAGGGGGCTGGCCAAGCCCTGGGGAGCACAGTCACCCCCCAAATGCAGGCCCTGGGGAGAACTCCCTGCAGGGAATGCCCTGCTTGACTCTATACCAGAAGGCACAGTCCCTCCTCTGCTGTGTTGCCCTCTCAAGCACCAGAGCAGCACATGGGCATCTCCAGGGCAGAAACAGCCCTGGCACTGGCTTTCCTCACCTTTCCCAGTGTTCTCCAGGGCTGCTTCTGAGACTGAAGTTGCAGAACTTCTCTCTAACCTCTCTAACCCTGGAGAGATTCTCTCCCACCCAGCCCTGTGTGGTCAGGGCCACATTTCCCTGATGTCCCAGGGCACCACTTTCCCAAGCTCCCAGTGCCTCCTTACTGGCTTTGGACGGGTTGGGATATGCAGCACTGCTCAGCTTCTTCAGCTCTGGGCTGTTGAACTTCTCTCTGATGGGGTCAAGCAGTTTGTTCAGGGCCACTTCCACCGAGTTCTTCAGGTCCCCAGGGTGCACAACCTGTGTGTGACAAACAGGTTCCTGTCTGAGGCCCAGGGTGGGAACTGGAGGGACTGGAGACTGAGCAGGGTGGGGAGATGAACCCCAGCCCTGGGCCTGATTCCCCTCGGACATCAGAGCCCTTCTTTGGGTCACTTCTGCTTCCAGGCTCAGCTGGGAACAGCTGAGAAGAGTTTAACTGCTGCTCTGTGTCCAGGATGTGGCTGATGTGGCCCTGTCCTGCACCGGGTGACCCCACATCCTTCACCCATCCTCTCACCTCCAGGCTCTCCTGGTTGGGAGCACCCTGTCACTGGGCCACACTCCACACCTCTTCCCAGTGCTGATTTCCATCTCCCAGTGCTGCTCAGAGCCCTCCCAGATGACTCATGGGAGCCTCAGGCACAGGGAGAAGGTTCAGGCCCTCCCAGCACTCACCTGCTCAGCAAAATCCTTCTCCAGGGCCTCGTAGTCTGTGTAGGTTTTGTTCCCTCCCCATTTTTCCTCTCGCAGGACCACAAACTCTGTGATATGCAGATTTTAAGGCTCAGATTAACTCAAGGCTCAGATAAACCACCTGCCCCACTCTGCCCAAGGAAGGGACCACAGGCTGGGGAGGTGACACCCAGGGGACACATTGCTGGCCCCTCTTCTTATCCACAGGAAAAACACCACCAAGCACAGGGAGCCTCACCTGACTTGAGGGGGAAGAGGACGTGCTTGATGAAGGAGAGGACACCATTGTTCTCCACATTCCCTGGCTCACAGAAGGCCTTCTTCAGCTTCTTCTTCACATCCTCCTTGCGGTCCAGAAGATCAATCTTCGAGTCCTGCAGCAGGAGATTTCCTCAGCCCTTCACCCAAAGTTTTGCCCAAAAGAGAAAACTCATGAGGGAGTTGATGCACCTTCTTAGAACCCCATGTGAGCAGAGAGAGAGAGAGAGAGAGAGAGGTCACCTTGCCTTGGGGTGCAGCTTCTCCACCCCCAGCCATCAACCTGTCCTCCTACACCCCCCAGATCAGGGACCAACCTCCTCTGACGAGCTCATTTTGCTGCCTGTCAGCCCAGGAACCATCGGGTTCATCAGGTGGACACGCTTGGCATAGCCCAGGGAAGGGAGGTACTGGAAAAGGCAAGGAGGCAAGTCAGGGACAATCCTCATCCGAAGATCAGCTTTAACTCACAATCTCTGTTCACTCCTGGCTCCAGCTGACTTTGGGATCCAGACTAACAGGACCCAGAAAGCCACTGTGAGCTCCCAAGGCACAGCCAGGGCTGAGTGGCCGCACCACAGAGCCCTGCAGAGCAAGGGAGCAGCAGCACAGAGCTCTGTGGTACCAACCAGAATCCCACACACCGTTTTCCAGGTGGATTGTTGGTGTCCAAGCCCTCCCTGAGGCCCCAGCATGGCAGAAACCCCCCCACTGCTGACCTTCTCTGCAAAGGTGAATATCTTCCTCTGATCAACTCCCCCAAACTGCGCGTCCACCTTGAGATACTCCTCGTCCAGCGCCTGTGGGGACACACACAGAGCCCTGAGATGGGATCCAAAACTCCCCACTCAGCCTTCAGAGGTCCCCCAGCCTCTCCTGGGGCACTCCCAGCCTGGGAAGGACGGGAACATTCCAGACTATTTGCTGTAACTTTGTGCCGCTGCCGGGCGGGATGTTGGGGTGGAGAACCATGACCTGCACACTCGGCCCCTCACAGCCCCGTGGCCCTGGCTTTGCCAGCCCCTGCCTGGACAAGCCCTGCCTCACCTGCAAGCCTGGGTAGAGCAAACCACTCAGCAAGGGATGCTCCACCTGCTTCACCACCTCTGCCCCCGCCTTCTTGGCGTCGTGCTGCGTCACCACCGAGGACAGGCGGTACACGTCCAGCGTGTATTCCCTGAGGGGCAAGGGGGTAAAAACTGAGCCCACGGGGCCTGCTCCTGGCCCCACTGCCAGCAGACAAAGCCTGGAGGCCCCTTCCCTGTGTGCCAGGAGCTGGGTGAGGAGAGGGGCAGCGTGGGGAGCAGCAGAGCCCAGCACTCACTTGCTGAGCTGGTAGTCGGTGCCTCGGATGAACTTGAGCTTGTCCAAGGGCACCCCGATGCTCTCCAGCATGGCCTTGATGACGTGCTCGTAGTAGCGGGTGCGCAGCTCCAGCAGCTCCCACGGAGCCTTCATGTTGTCCAGGTAGGCGTGGAGGTCGGCAAAGAGGATTGTCACCTGCCACAGAGGGGGCTCTCAGCGCCAGGAGCCCAGGGAACCCCCCCTGCTGCTGTGCCCCGGGGCTGGGGTCCCTCTCGGAGCCCCCACCTCACAGCCGGCCTTCAGGAAATCGGCGATCTTGGACATGGGCACGAAATAGGCCACGTGGGGCTTGCCCGTGGTGGCCGTGCCCCAGTAGATCTTCAGCTCGCGCTCCTTGAGGATGGCCAGGAGCTTCTCCTCGCCCAGCACCTCCTGCGGGGGGCACAACACGTGGGCCTGGCACGGCTGCCCAGGACAGGGGAAACCCTGCGGGCTGTCCCGGGGGCGCTGCCGGCACCGGGGGCTCATCCCGGGGGACACACCCGGCCCGTGCTCCGGGCCTGACCCCCCACCCGGCCCTGCCCCATTCCTGCCCAATCCTACCCTATTCCCCACCCCGATCCTGCCCCATTCCTGCCCAATCCCTCCCTATTTCCCACTGACCCTGCCCTACTCCCCCCTCGGTCCTGCCCTATTTCCCCGCCCTAAACGTGCCCTATTCCCTCCCGATCCCACCCCAATCCTGCCCCATTCCTGTCCCAATCCCGCCCTATTCCCCCTCGATCCCACCCCAATCCTGCCCCATTCCCCCCCATTCCTGCCCTATTCCCCCCACCCAATCCTGCCCTATTCCCCCCCGATCCCACCCCGATCCTGCCCTATTCCCCCCCAATCCCGCCCTATCCCCCTCCCCGATCCCCCCCGGCCCTC
>JAWWEW010000060.1:4526219-4559659 GCA_035583185.1 Anabacerthia variegaticeps
CCCCACTCCCGCCCGATCCCCCTCCCCGATCCCCCCCGGCCCGCCCGGTACCTGCAGGTTCCGTGTGATCAGCTGGTACTTCTCCTGCGGGCCTGGCGCGGGCTCCATGGCGGCGGCTGCGGGGGGGACACGGCGTTACCGGAGCCCCCACCGCCCACATTATTCTCCCATTATTCCCCAATTCCTCCCAATTCCCCCAAATCTCTCCCAATTTCATCCCGGTTCGCACCGACCTGCCCCGGGTTGCATCAGCCCCGCTCGGCGCTCGGCTACCGCGCCTGGGCGTCACGATCGCCGAGCTGCCGATGGGCAGCGGCGCGGCGGGGAAAGGGGGGGGGCCGCGCTTCACCAATCAGGAGGCGCTTCTCGCTCGTGGGGGTCCGCACTCCGCCAATCAGACGGCGCCTCTCGCGCGTGGGGGTCCGCGCTCCGCCAATCAGACGGCGCCTCGCGCGCTGGGGGGGGCGTGGCCGCGGCGCCGTTAAGATGGCGGCGGGTGAGCGGCGGCGCCGCCAGGTCCGGCCGGGCCGAGCCCGCCCCTGCGGCTTGTTTATCTCGTTTAGTTGCGGGTTTTTTTGCCCTTTTCTCCCACGGCTCGGGGAGCAGTCGCTGCCCCGAAGGGCCGTGAGGAGGAGCGGGGGCGGGTTCGGCCCTGGCCCCGCCTTGGGGCGGGGCGGTTGAGGCGCCGGTTGGGCTGGGCCCGTGAGGGAGGGAAAAGGGGGCGGTGAGGGCAGGGAGGGCCCCGCACGGAGAGGGGCGAGGCCAGGGTTGGTGTCCGTGCCTCCCGAGAAGCAAAGGCTGCAGCGTGACCCCGTTGCAGGTTTTCAGTGTCCAAAGGGGGTTCCAGGAGAGACCGAGAGGGAATTTGGACCCGGGATGGAGGGGCAGGACGCGGGGAACGGCCCCGCCCTGCCACAGGGCAGAGATGGCAGGGATATTGGCAAGGAATTCTCCCCTGGGAGGGTGAGGAGGGGCTGGACTGGGATTCCCAGAGAAGCTGTGGCTGTTCCATCCCTGGAGTGTCCGAGGGAGTGTCCTGGAGCAGCCTGGGATTGTGGAAGGTGTCCCAAATTCCCTCCCAGACCAAGCCGGCCTGGCATTTTGCTTTCCCACAGAGCAGAATCTCACGTGGGGGGCAAAGCACGAGTGTGTTCTCCCGTTCTCCGTGGTGGTTTTCCCTGCCAGTGCTCCCAGTGATCCCAGCACAGCGCTGGGGGGAGGGACAGGGAGGTCACAGCCAGCCTGGCTCTCCAGCGCTTTAAGGACATTTAAGCTGTTAAACGCCAATTTCCGTGCAGTAAATCCTTGCAACAGCCCCTGAATTCCATGCACTGCTGTGGGAATGGCTTGGGAATCATCAGTCACACAGTTACCCAATTCTGCTTCCAGAGTGCAGAGCCAGCCTAGGATGGGGTGAGGGGAACTGGGAAGGTGCCACAGGAAAGAACTCATCTCCAAGTGGGCTTTTTGGGAGCCTCTTCCAGCAAAGAGGCTTCAAACAGTCCAGTCCATTGGTTGGATTGGATTCAACCTGAAGAGAGGGCAGGTTTAGGTGGGATATGGGCGAAAATTCCTCCCTGGGAAGGTCGGCAGGCCCTGGCAGGGGTTGGGCAGAGAAGCTGTGGCTGTTCCACCCCTGGAAGTGCCCAAGGCCAGGTTGGAGCACCCTGGGACAGTGGAAGGTGTCCCCGCCCACGGCAGGGGGTGGCACAGGATGGGCTTTAAGGTCCCTTCCAACCCAAACCATGCAGTGATTCTGTGATCAGGAGCTGCATTATCAGACTGCCACACCCCATAGGGCTAAATTCGTGTTTAAATTGGTTTTATTTATGTTTTTCTCAGAGAATCTGGAGGTAAATTGCAGAACTTCAGGCAAGCACTGGGGCTACTCCTGACTCCACGTGCTCCGTGTGGGTTTTGTACACAAACAGCTCATTTCCCCAGGTATTTTTTTTCCTGCAGCATCATTCTGAAAGCGCCCATTTTTTATTATTTAGGCAGAATGACAAGAGGAAGCAGCAGAAATTCCCAGGGTTTATTCCTGCAGCTGCAGCCCCCCCCGCCCCCCCACTTTTTTAAGCAGTAGGTAGTCAAAGCAACAGGAAGACAAAAGACATTCCTTTAAATCCTTGGTCAAAGAGGACAGGAAATACCTTTCCTTAGCCCAGATTCTCCTGCAGGGTGAGAGTCAAGTGCAGGGCTTTCAGGTCCAAAGATTCCTGGGGAGGAGAGTCCTCAGCCTGAGGAAAACAGGGTTTGTTTGTGAACTCTTTGAAACGATTGAATTTTAGGGACGATTCTTTATCTGGTGATCTTGGATTGGGGTGTGTGTTTGTGTGAGTGTCTCAGTGACTAATTCCCTGCTGAATGTCCCCTCTGCTCCCTGACCCGGTTACTCTTCCCTTGCTCAGATTTTCCTAACCCAAAAAAAAGACTTTTTATGTGTTCATTTGTGTCTTTGAAAGGCAGGAGGTGGGGGTTGAGACACTGGGAGTGGGAGGTTTTATTTAGTACCTAAAGCATGCTCTGGTCTTTAAGGTTGTGATTTGGGATTCCTGGGGGCTGGTGTGAGTGATTTGCAGCAGGTTTGGAGGAGACTGCACAGAGATGTTGGTGATTGGGGTTTATATTGGTCCTGCTTGATTAAAACCCTGTGTGAGGGAGCACTCTGGAATGGGGGGTTGGTTGCTGTTACGGATTAGGACCCAAAACAGTCAGGAAGAGAGTTAAAACTGTGGTGCCCTCAGCCAGTGTTTTTATCCTCCCTGTTATATTCCAGCGTCTTGGGAAAGCAGCTGAGCTTCTTTAATTGAAGGTGTTGGTTTTGCTGGCAGGTTGGAGCCGACTCCTGCTGATTTCTCCTCTGAAAGGGCACATCAAAGGGCACGAGGAGCAGATGAACTCCCCAACAGGCCTGTAGAGCTGGCAGCAGAGCTCCAGGAAGCCACAGAGCATGGGGGACCGTTCCCCTCATTCCCCTGGGCTCTGTCTGTGTCAGGAATTCAAAGAGGACACGGTTCCCAGGGCCAAGAGGGTGTCGGATGCCACGGCTCAGGTCCAGGCCCTGCAGTCAGCCAAGAAAGTGTGTGTGTTGAGCTGTGTGTGCAGCACTCCCAAGCCAGCAGAGAGGCTGCTGCTGCTCTCCCCAGGCTCTGCCTGCTCCCCTTTGCTGGAGGAGAGTGGCCACGAGGACCTTGCTGCCAGCTTCTCTGGCTCCAAGTACAACGACGTGGCCATTGCCCTGGACACGAGCAGGTGTCTCGATGACCCTGAGCTCGATGACTCCTTGCTGGAACTGTCAGGCAGTGAGAAAGGGAATTCTCCTTTCGATTACACCGAGGAGGAGATCCAGGAAATCTTGGCAGACGATTGCACAGAAGCTGAGCAGCACCTCGTTAGAGAGAGCCATCTGAGCCAGAATGCAAATGAGGAGAGTGGAGAGGCCGAGAGCAGCAGCTGCAGTGGGGCATCAACCAGTGAAGATGCCTCGGAGATCACCGAGGAACCAGAGGAACCTCTGCCCCAGGAGCATTCCCCAGTCGGTTCTGGGTGTTATCCTGCCTTTTTGAGTGGAAGTGCTGCTTTGGATGGGCTCCACCTGCAGCAGGACCTTGACCTCCAGGATCTGCTGAGTCTCAGCCCCTTCGCTGTTGGCTGTTCCGATGAGCCCCTGGGGGACAATTGCCTGGTTGAAGTGGAAAGAGAAGCTTTAGAAGCAATGATAGATGATTGTTTAGGATATGAGACAGCTGCTGGTGGCTGCATTCTTGAAGAACCCTCAGAGCCTAAAGGCCAGGAAAGCCTGGCTTTGGATTGCCTGGGAAGATCCATGCCCCTGTCTCACCTTACCCATGGCAGGAGCACAGGTGATGAGAGCCCAGCATCTGGGTCTGGAAACAAAGCACTTCCCAAAGCAGCAGCGAGCTGGTTTTCAAGGAAATCAGGCTCTCCAGAGGATGATGAAGGGGAAGGAGCTGAGCCACCATCAGGCAGCATTAAAGTAAACTCACATCTTAATTCTTGTAGCTAAAATGTTTTTAATTCCATTCCTTTGGGTTTGTGCTTTTGGATAATGTCCATGTGCACACAAGTGTTGTGTTTATACAGGAAAGGCTTTTTCAAGTGGAGCAAAGTGTGGGTTTTATGTAACTGTATAAGCACAACTTATATGGAATGTTAATTCCCTTTTCCCTTGCCTTTCCAGTTAAGTGACACAACTGTAGGCCAGACTGGGCAGGAAGAGATAAGCAGTGGGAAGAAGCCTGGCAAAGTTATTCCTGTCCCACAGGAGAAGGAAGAAAGGTAATTTCTTAGGAAATCTGCTCTTTGAAAAACATCCCAACTATTTCCTCAACCAGCTTGTTGGTCACGTGTTGCTGGTTTTATCTTTATTCTTTAATTACAATGCACTGAGTTCGGGGGGAAAACACTTATTATTCTCCTCTGGAAGAGGGGAAAGAATATGGGGATGATCCAGACGGGGAAGGAGGTGGTGAAGCCAGTTTTGGGCAGTGGTTTGGAGGCAGAACTGGCGATGTTCGGGCTGTTGTGGCTCCTCCCGGAGCACTTTCCTGCAGATGGCAGCAGCAGAGCGGCTCGGGATGGCTCCTCCTGCTCTGCCCTGCTCCTGGAGGTCTCCAGCGGGGATTTTTCTCTGCAGACCTGCTGCTCTCAGGTGTTCTGTGCGTTGCTGTTCCCCACGTGGCCTTGAGTGATGTGAAAAATCTGCTTTTGAGGGCTCTCTGCGGGTTCCTGGCGAGGTAACCAGGGCAGTGACCTGCTGGCTCGCTCAGCTGACGCTCCTGCTTTGCTCTCTGCGTTTCATCTTTGCAGCTTTAGTCAAATAAATACCTTTATTTTTTCAAGCACAGAACAGTGCTACAAGGAGGTCA
The DNA here is from genome assembly GCA_035583185.1 of Anabacerthia variegaticeps. Taxonomy (NCBI): domain Eukaryota; kingdom Metazoa; phylum Chordata; class Aves; order Passeriformes; family Furnariidae; genus Anabacerthia; species Anabacerthia variegaticeps. The sequence goes on from JAWWEW010000060.1 coordinate 4,531,112, forward strand.
TGCCTGTAACAGTGGGGCAGGGCACTCTGCTCTCTCTGTCTTCTGTAACCTCATTCGACAAATACTCTGGAAAAAACCTCTCACTATTTATTGTTTTAAAGACTGAAACACCGGCCCTGCATTTCAGAAGTGGAACTGGAGCAAATGAAATGTTTCTATCCAGAGTGTGCACATCCACATGATGAAAAGTGTAGCTCCTACATCAGGTAACCCCCAGGTGGGATGGGGTGAGGCTGGTGGGGAGGGAAAAATAGATATCCTGGCAGGAGGCCTGGCTGGCTCGACTTGTATTCTTTGTTTTTAATATGTTTGTTTTCAGAGGGGAATAAAAAGTACCTGTTACACTTGCTGTAGCACAAAATTGCTGTACAGGAATCAGTCTGGTTCGGATGAGTTCCAGAGCTGAAAAAAACCTGGGAAAAACATCATAAAGGGGATTTGTGTTTCAGGGATGTTCCCAAAACGAGCCTGTGTTAGCTGGGAAAAGAAGAGCTGAGCTCTGGCTTGTCTTGGGAGGTAAATTGATCTTGTGAGTTCACTATCCCAGGATCACTGAGGCTGGAAAAGCCCTCCCAGCCCACCAAGTCCACCCTGTGCCCAATCCCTGCCTTGCCACTGAGTGCCACCTGCAGGGATGGGGACTCCACCACCTCCCTGGAGCCTTTGAACTCAGCCTGGGACGATCTTTAGCTCAAGTGCCTGAGATTTGGCTTGGGCGCTGACACCTTCTGTGTGTTGCCTCAACGGTGTCATCCCAGAGCGGAGGTGTGAAGGAAGGTGTTGTAAAGAGGGGGTGTGGATTGCTGCTGAAGGGTGACATCTGATAGGTAGGACTGGGATGTTCTGAAGGGCAAAAATGTCCTGGTATCTTCCAGCCACGGCCTCCCACCGTGGCTATTTTGAGTGCTCCTGGGTGCAAGAATTGTCATTTGTGGCGAGTTGTGAGGAAGTGACAGTTGTGTGGAGCTGCACTTAGCCGGGCCCAGGGACAGCTGCATAGCCAGGGGCTGCTTCCAGTGCGGGAATCCAGCTGAAGGAATGCAGAGGGGATGAGGCAGGCAAAGCTAAAATGGCCTGTTTTCTCTTCCCTTTCAAATTAAAAATGCAAGCCGTATGTTGTGAGTCACAGAAAATCAGGCAGGAGCTCTAAGTGAGCGGGGCTGACGGGTGAAATACAGCTCTATTTTGCTGGGGAAGAACATTGTCTGGGATGCACAATTTGATTTTCTTATTAGTGCAAACCTCTCTTATTCCAAATAGCTGCAGGCTTGGAATGCAGCCCGACAGACAGCGTGGGCTCTCCCAGTTGTCACAGATAAAGCCTCTCAGTGGGCTGGCTGTGCCCTGCGTGCTGTTCCCCAGCACCTGGATCTGCAGCAGCAGCTTGTGCAGCATTTGCATAGGCAATGCAGAACCATCCCAAGAAATTCATGAAGGAAAATTAGCAGGTTTCAGAGCCAGACAGGGAATTCCCTTTGGGAAGCAGTAACTAATCTATTGCTGCTACAAATCTTTAGCTCTGTTTTGAGTTGCAAATCTCCTGGCATTTGTCTCAGGGTAATGTTTGCCTTTGCCATCCCATCTTTTATGTAAGCTGTCTGTTCTTCCTTGTATCCTGGCTCCTACTGCTGTGTTGTCTGAGGGAATTCCAGGCTGTCTAGAGCAGAGATTTTGTCTTTCTCCTTGTCTGCACATGATCTTACACTTGCAGGTTCTCTACAAGTACAACTTTCATATATATAAATACAACTTTCACATACATATAGGAGAGATATATAAGATAGATATATATATCTGTTATATATTCTTATATTGGGTGATTGAGTTCTAAAAGTCACACTGACCAGTTGAAATAAATCCTTTTATATTCAGAATAAACTTTTCACATCGAGCCCCCTCGAGTGAGTTGGGAGACAACCCGTGGCTCTGCCTGTGCTTCCTCTCCTCCTGGTTTCTACAAGATATTCATTCTGAATAGAAAAATTTATTTGCAGTTTCCCATGGGGATTTAAATGCTGCTGAGGCTGTGTTGTAGCAGATGTAAAAATGAGATGTGACTCGAACATCTGCTTGGCAATGGGTGGCTGATAATTGACCACACAAGATTTCTGCCAGCTGACCATTTGTCAGCGTTTGCACTTCCTTATTGCCCTTTATCCAGCAGTAAATAGAATTATTTCCTTCTTGATGAGGTCCTTCTCAGCAGTTCTGGGTCTGTATCAGCCACTGAAGTAAGGAGGCTCTTAAAACTCTGTTGTTTAGAGCAAAATCATAGATTGGTTGGAAAGGATCTTAAAGCTCATCCAGTTCCACCCCCTGCCATGGGCAGGGGCACCTTCCACTAGCCCAGGTTGCTCCAAGCCCCATCCATGTCCCTCAGGTAGCTGGGAAGCTCACCCTTCCCTAGCAGGGTTCCCTCAGGAGTTCTCCTTGAGGCTTGGTGTGTTTGTTAGAGGTTTATGCTGCTTTTAGCAATTTTATCAGACTTCTTACAACCGGGCAGAAACCTGATAAATTGTTTGCTTGGATCACTCTTGAATCAAAAGGAGAGGAGGAGGAAATACCTTGTAAACAGTCACAAACCATCTGGTCTTACTGTAATAACAAAGATCAATATCTTTAAAAAAGCAGACACTGTGTTGAAGGTGATGGAAAGGGAGAATAGTGTGAGGGAGCATATGGAGAAACAAATCTGTGAAATACAAATGAACTCTGGGCTTGCAGACTCTGCCTTGAAAGGGTCTGCTCTGTTGATTGATGCTGAGCTGGCTGAGGGCAAAAAAACTTAATCTCGAAACAGTTCTTACCTGCCCAAATCCATTTTGCTTGAATGGAGAGCAGGCAGGGGAGGTGCAGGACTGGGGCTGTGCTGGCATAAAGGAGGAATTGCTCCAGACCTCCTGGTCCCTGCCAGTTCTTGCTGCAGCAGTGAAGCTCTCTGTGTTGTGGCTGTGCCAACCCTGTGCCAGGCAGATGTTCCTTCTCCAGACCAGCTCTTTGGGGTGGTTTTGCAGGAGTGACCCTCGTGGTTCTCAGGGCTCCTTCAGGTCTTATTTTGCTCTGCAGAGCAGATGGGTGTGCAGTTTATAAATTATAGTTCCTGAGATATGCTCATCCCCGTGCACAAATAAGAATGAAAAAAGGTAACAGAGCTGGCTTTCAAAATTAGCCTTTTCAAAATGCAGAAGGGGCAAAGCAGCCTCTAATGATGCGACAGAGCTTTGTAGCACTCTGAGGCCTGGAGATAACCAAGCTCATTGAGGTAATTTATTTTTTTAATCTTGCTTTTCTAAGGCTGCTTAGAGTTTGTGGGGTTTTGTCTTGCTATTTCAGGATGTGCAAATGAGAGGATTTAACCTGAGTGCAGCACTTCGTGAGGAAAACTTGTCCCTTGTTTGAAGTGCCTGTGGTTGAGCCTTCAGCTTTTGTGGTGGGCCAGGGAGAGAGAGCTCTGCAAAGAGCACAAAGCACAGTCCCTGAAAGGACAGGCTTTAAACTTCTAAAATCTAAACTTCTTACTTTCCAAGGTGCCTTCTGAGAACGTGGTTTCACTCTGAAAACCTCCCAGGAGGAAACTTGGGTCCCACCTGCAAGCCCCAAGTAAATGGAGAAGTTTTTCTCAGAGAAGATGCTGTTCCAGGCTCTCTTACAAATGTGTTTAACTATTTGACTTCCTTTTGCAGAAATTACCCAAGGTCCAACAAGAAACCTACCCAAAGGTACAGCCAAACACAGTGGGTGAGCAAGAACTTGGCCAAACTCCACGATTTCCAGAGCATTCCTGACCACTTCCAGTGTAACCCCGTTTGATTTTGCTGCTGAGGGACTGTGCTCGTTCTTGTTCTGCATTTAGAGTTGATACTTGGGCTGGTTTTAAGTGGGTTGTATTTGGATAAGTTGTGTTCTGATCTGTTTTTAAAAAGGCCAGTGGAAGTGCCCGTGTTTTGCAAACATTTGGGACAGGTTTGGAAATGCAGTTTAAGTGTGATCTGGTTTGTGTAGGCAACTTTTACGTTTTGCATCCCTTGAACTGTAAACAACCTCCCCACAGGTCACAGATGTAGTTGGAGTTGAAGAGGCAAGATGGGATGTTGGGTGTGAGGATGTGACATTTCACTGATGGACACTGGGAGACGGGCTTGGAAATGGAAAAACTTGATTTAAAGCTCCGTCCTAAAGCTTGGCATTGAATCTCCTACAGTGATTGGGATCCCTTTGGGTAACATAAAGGTTTTAAACTGCAGGAAACAGCTGTGGCTGCTGTTCTCCTCCATTTGACAAAGTTGTGTGTGTTGCTGCAAGCTTGGGAGAAGCTGCCCATTTCATTGCTTTGGTTATGGCTCATCTCGTTCTCTTGTTATTTTTGTCCCTGAAAAGTTTGCCTTCTTTGATTGTCTTTACTTGTTTCGTTTGTAACTTCTCTTGTAAAAATATTTAATGATTTGCACTCGAGTTTATAAATATTTTGCACCTGTTGAATGTAATTTTCTTTCTCCCTGTGTTACTGAGGCCCTTCTTCCATTTGCCTTTCTGGGCTGCCCAGATGAATGTGACCTTGTGTTCATTTATGTGCCACAACCCAACAGCAGCTCCTCATCTCTGTGCTGCCTCCATCTCCTCCTCTAACACAGCATCAAACCTACAAATTATTTGGAGTTGGAGGGCTTGATCTTCAGAATGCTCTTCCCAGGGAGTTAGCAGGACCTGGTGACCTCTTCAGGTGTTTAGAGGTGGAATTTGGGGAGCAAGTTGTTGGAAATCATATTGTGTTTTTATTACAGTAATTTGAGTTTGTTTGGAGATGCTTTTGGTTAATATGATCCTAGAGATAAAATGCAAGGAGGGTACTCATGTTTTTAGTGTTGTGGCTTCGTGTATTTCATTCTTTTGCCCTTCTGGAACAAGACAGGAGGCAGTGGCTTTGAAAAGCAGGGAAAGTTTCTCACTGTCCCAGATGTGCAGCGACTGAGACACAGAGAATGGAAGTAATTTGTGCAAAGGGTAAGCGGTGAAGCTTGGACAGAGCCTGGCAGTGCCTGACTGCACTAACTCCCAGCTAACAGAGCCTCCAGTGAGGCAGGAATCCGTGTACAGCAGGTTTGGGGGTGGCTGGTACAGCTGGGGGGGTGCAGGGCCAGTGTTAGGGCTTTGTGTCAATAATTGTCCAGTGAACATCGTGTTCCTGATGCCCCCAGAGCCTCTTGGGGGACTTTCACCTCTGTAAATTTTGTTCCCAGAGATCCTTTCATAGGGAGGGAAGGGGAAATCCCTTGGCAGCATTGATTGGGAAGTGTGGGAGTTATTAGCACATGGTGGTTGTTTTCTGTTAAAGCAGTGAATCCCACACAGTAAATTCTCTGAAAAAGGAATAATTCACATGTGGCCCTGAGGGCAGTTTCACCTGCAGTCCAGGTCACAGAATTCCACACTGGTTTGGGTTGGAAGGGACCTCAAAGCCCATCCAGTCCCACCCCCTGCCATGGGCAGGGACACCTTCCACTAGCCCAGGGTGCTCCAGCCTGGCATTGGACACTTCCAGGGCTGGGGCAGCCACAGCTTCTCTGCCCAACCTGTGCCAGGGCCTGCCCACCCTCCCAGGGAGGAATTTCTTCTACTTCCTCCTAACACACATAACAAAGTTTGCTTCAGATCTCCTTGTTCAGGCATTCTGAGAAGGCATCAGGGACAGCAGAGCCTCTCAGCCCCCTCCCCTGGTGAAAGCAGCCTGGCTGGATTGCTGGAAGGTTTATCTGATATTAAACTGCTCCCAGACAGGCTCTTTGGAGAGCAGAAGTAACTGAGGAGTGGCAGCAGCTGCTGCAGTCACACAGTGCTGGGAGAGGGAGGCTCTGTCTCCACCAGTGATCTGTGGTTGCTGCTGATCAGCAGGGACAGAGCAGTGGGAAGACCACATGAAATCTGCTTTCTTTGCTGAAATTCAGGATTTCCCCTGCTAGCTGTCTCCATTTTGGTATATATCTCTTCATGGGATTACTCTTAAGTGATGTACAGCAGGCAGGGTGTTCTGTATATCCCCTTCTCTTAAAACAGGCTTTCTGTTGGCAGTTCTGCCCTGCTGAGAAAATGAAATTGTGCTTGACAGGCAGCCCCTGAGCACGGCAGGAGGGTGGTGGTGTCTGCAGGGTGCTGTGGCTCACACCACCTGCCCTGGGATGGACACCTTGGCCACGGGCAGGTGGCTCCTCCTGAGGTGTTGGTGGCCTTTGTGAGTGTAAAACTCTCACTCTTTGTGAAGGGTTTAGGCTTCTGGGCAGCTTTATTGCTGAAAATTTCCTTCTTTGACACTGCAAGTGATTCAAACGTGCTGAATGGTGGAGATACTGCAAGGGCAGGGAGGGGCTGTGGATGAAACCTTTGTGGAAGGACGTGCTGTGTGTTTGCCTGAGTGTAGCCAAGGGCTGTGTTGATGGTTTGTGCTGTGGTGGAATCCAGTGACATCAACAGGGCTGGAGCCCTGTTGCTGTGCGAGCCCTGCGTGAGCTCAGCGATGAAATGTCTCACAATTAAAAATTTAATAGCATTCATCAATGTATTGCAGGCAGCCAACAGCAGCTGGAAAACAATGAGACTGAAATTAAACCAGTGTGGGGTTTTTTTTCTGCCTTCTCCTCAAAAACTAACCAGCCCTTCCCTACTTTTGTGCTGTAAGCAGGAAGAAATTGTGTCCTGAGAGAGGAAATAGCAAAAGCTGATAAAATTCTCCCTTTGGCTGAGAGGCTGTCTGGTGCCACACAGGTGCATCCTCTGCTGAACAGGTTTGGACAATATAAATAGGTTTTATTGAGCAGTTGGTGGCACTAAATGTAGGGGTTTTGTCAGTTAAAAAGGACAACGATGCTGCAAAGTGTCAAATGGCATCGTGGGGCTCTGTCATTATTGCCACTCAGTGGCTTTGCATGCAGATTCCAAGGAAAAAGATGGCTTTTCTGGCTGCCAACTTTGCTGCCTCCATCTGGGATCTGAAATTCAAGCTGTGTCTTCCCTGGCTCTGTCGCTAATAGTAAAGATTCTTCATTTGGAACTTAGTTAAACACAATTGATGCTGATGCAGGGGCTGAGAGAGAATCCAGCTCTCCTTCCTTGAGATGTGTGGGCTGAAGCACCAACAAGGAGGAACATCCTCATTTTAATCCATAAGGTCATCAGACAATTTAATAGGCACCAGATTTGTGGAGGAAACAGAAGATACTTTAGCATAACAAGCATGTTGATCGTGCAGCTTTTTAACAAATGCTAGAAAGCTGATGGAATTTGGTCAGCTCTGCTTCCAGACAAGGCAGTAATAGCTCATTATGTGTCGTTAGGAAGCTTTTCTGCAAATCTGGGCAAATTGCATTTGCTGGAACATATGGTGTAATGTTCAACTCTCTCCTTGGGAAGTGCAGGCTGACTACTCAGCCCAAGAGGTGCCATATTTTTATCAGGAAAGTGGATGTGCAGCTGTGACACTCACTTGGAGTGATGTAACCTTTGGTGTCTCTGGCACACACTGGCATCAGCAGCCTGTTCCTCTGCGTTTAAATCTCCTCCAGAAAGCCATTACCAGCTGCGATTGTACTAACACTTTCCCGCCGTGTAGGAGTTTCCTCCTCGCATGCTATTGAACTGTCAAGGAATAAAATGCCTAATGTTCTCATTTTCCCTGGAGGAGAGAGCCCCGAGCTTGTGCTGGTGGCTGTGGCAGCGAGGGAGGTGTGAGAAGTGGCTGCTGCTGTGTTGTGAGTTGGAAGGACACGCTGTGCAGGATTTGTTTGCTCCACACTTCCTCCCGCGGCTCCGCTTCCCTAAACTCGTGGGGGAGGAATATATTGGCTAAATTGTACTTGTAGGCATAATATTACAGTGCTTGGAAGGAGGGAGGCAAGTGGTGCTTAACTCGAAACACACCCGGAGTGTTGGCAGAGGGTTCTGTTTGCAGCGTCTTGCTCCCATTGTGCCCTCAGTCTCTGCTCAGTTGGTTCTTGGAAATCAGTGGGATTAATCCATGGGGGCTGCTGGGGGGCTGCTTCCCTTTGCTTCAGAGACCAGCAGGGAAGCAGCACTTGCAGGGCTCTCTGGGCTCCCTGTCATGCCAGCCCACTCCCACTTGCTGCTTTTTAGTATTTATTGAAACCTCCTTTTTCCAGCTCCTGCTCCAACAATGAGTCAAAATCAGCAGTCAGGGAGAAACACGTGGGGAACGTGGGTGGCTTTTGGGGTACGTTCTGCTGTGGCCCAGCATGACTTCCCTCAGTGTGTCTTGGGTTTATTTTAACTTGATCCCTTCCCTTTATTGACTGTAAAACACCTCAGGAGTATCTTTTGGCAGCTGTTGTCGGGAATGAGATCTCTGTTCTACAGATGGGCTTGAACTCACATGGGCACAGAGCCTTAATGGGGTTTGACTCTCACGGGTTACAGTGGAATTTAATACCAAAACAGCAGTTCAAGCTTTGATGTTTATGACCCTCAGAAAAGCAGGACTTTAAATAACTTTCTTCTGCTATAATGGGAAAACCTTTTCCTAAAGCGTGGTCTTGGTACATCACTTCAATCTGGAGCTGCTGAAAATATTTTCCTTGAAGAGAATCTCTTGAACTGGGTGTCTTGGAGTCCCTCTCTGAGCTGAGCTGCTGCCAGCCTGCAATTGTTTCTCACCAACAGCATTATTTCCCTACTCTCAAACCCTGCAGTTATGGGGCATCGTGATAACCCTGGAACCTCCTGCCACTTCAGGGTGTGAATATTGACACTGAACCTTTCCATTTTAACTCTGCTCTACCAGAGGAGTGAACACATCTCTGCTAGGAAAAAAATGGCTTAAGCCCATCCTGAGGGAACAACAGCTGTGAAAAAGGGAATGTGGTCTGGATTCCCAGGGACAACTGGCTTTAAAAACAGCCACACAACCCCCCAGCCTGCCAAATTACCAGGGTGAATTTCCTCTTGAGCACCTTCTGAGGGCTCTTTGCTCCAGGATTAGGAGAGAGCATCTCCCTTATCATTCTGCACATGCTGTACCATCTGTCCTAAATCTCCCTTTACAGGGCTGTGGATTCCAAATGCTATTTCTTTCTTTGGAGATAACAGACGTGTCTGAAGGATTTTGCCAGGTATGGCTGTGGTGCTATTTATGGTGCAAGTTTTTTTGTCCTGCAGCCAGGGTGAACTCTGAACCTTCCCAGGTTTCTCCACCCAGGCATTGAGAAAACATTTTGGGTTGGAGTCACTGGGGAATACAGGGAAAGTCCCCCTGTCCTGTGGTGTGTGTTCTGCTCCAAGCAGGGAAATGTGGAATTACTAAATTCAGATGTTAAAAGAACACAAGAGATGCCTTTAATCTTTTATTGTACATTATAAAATGTTTATTGCTCTGTCTGTATCAGAGGTGTTGACCTCTCCCTCTTGGTGATGGAGGAGTATGTTCTGGCAAAGGATCCACTGAAGAGACCTTTGGGGTTGGCCTGTCTTCTGCAACCAGCACGAGGGAAGCCTTTGCTTGTTCCCCAACACATCTGCAAGCAAACTTCCCTGTGCCTTTCTCCCACACCAGCTATTTTGGAAAGGCTGTTGCCAGTGGAAGAGAAGAGATGGCTGAAGTCCTTCCTGCCAGCCTGTTCCTTTGCAGGGACTTCTAACCCAGGCTCATCTGAGTGCAGGTTTGTTATTACAAGATCCAAACCCTACTCAGGCCAACCTGTCTTGGCATTTGATGGAACAAGTAGGATCCTGCCTCATCCCCTAGTGCATATGGAGTGGTCTTGTGGAGTAATTAAATAAATACAGATACCCCATGGCACACTACAAAGAGGAAATCTTTTCCATGTGATGGTCCTGCATCTACCAGCTTCCAGAGCACCAGCAAGCCCAGGGATCCTCTCAGCTTACAAACATCAAGCACTTCATAAGAGGGAGGAGAACGCCAGCCCCTTTCCATCCATCCTCATCCTTTTTGGGAAGGGCTGTCTCCCGCAGGTACCTGCCCTTACAACATCACAAAAATAGTGCAGGCAGTGTAGGGAGAACCAGTCCTTCCCCCAGGAACCCTACTAAAAGAAGCATTTTAAGAACTTAAGCCCTCAGAAAAAGGTCCCTCAGGCCAGAGCCTTCCACAGTAAGTAGCTCTTGCCCCTGGAGCCCTTGCATAGCAACCGGTATCATCAGGTATTTTCTCTTTTGTTTTTTTTTGCTGACTGGCTACATTTTTATGGACCTTTCATCACACTGGTGGTGGACTCAGGCCCAGCTGAAAATACCATGAAGAAAATGGTTGAAATTATCCTGGAAGCTAAATAACAGCTTCTGGTGTCCCCTCATGTTGGTCTGTGCCTCAGTGTTCCCCTGTTTGCTGAGGTGAAGAGCACCAGTGTGAGATAGGAGAGACAGCAACAGTGGAGATGTGCTGCAGCCTGACTGGAGAACAACCAGGGAGGTTCTCCTGGTGGGCATGGAAACTGGGGGATGCCTTTTTTTTTTAAAAACCCACCTGCAAGACGTGTTACACGACACACATCGATGAGCAAAGCAAGGCGAGAGCACACGGCAGCCAAAATTTGGCTATTTGTGGTGGTTGGGATGAGCTTCCCTCCATCCCTGCTCGGAGAGGGGGGTGGTGCCTGATGCCTGAGCTCACGGGAACTCTGTCAGGATGGAGTGACAGTGAGACCAAAGAAAGACACAACAAAACCTTGTACATTCCCAAAGATGGGAAGATTATCCCAGGAGATGGAGTCGTGTGGGAGTGGGAAGGAGCGTGGGACATCGCTCCAGCCCAGGAGATCCTCGAGGCCGGAGCAGCACCTGTCTCACCGATGCTTTTCCGCCTCCTTTGGGTTCCAGGGTCGGTGTTTTTGCAGGATTTTTCCTTTCTGGCCAAATGTTTTGCAGAACACGGGCGAGGAGGTGTCTGCCAGCAGGTGACAGCCACCAGGTCTCTTTCCAGATTGCTCCGACGATGTTTCACCTCCCCAGTCATCACGGCTCAGAGGCAGAAAGTGAGAGTGAGGGATGGAGTCCATCGATCAGGTGACAGGCCTGTCATGCTTCGATGATGTTCACTGAGGGCTTGTTTTTTGGAAACTAGGAGAGAAGAGTAAACAAAGGGAAAAGAGATGTACAGAAGGAAAAAAACCCCATCAGAGATCAGTGCACTCTGCTGGTTGGTTTTTGTGAAAATTCTTGTCCCTGCCCTCGCGATGATGAAAAAGGGTCAGAGTTGAGCCTTAGGCTTCTAGGACAGGGCTGAATGAGCATAAACTGGTGAACTATTTCAAATAATAAATAAACGGGAAGTGGTGGGGATGTGCCAGAGAGGATAGAAACACAAGGAGGTTAAATTAATTGAAGTAAGTTGGTATAAATGATAGACTTGAGCCTGTTTTGAGCTGAACCCGTGTACTGAGGCTCTGCCAAACCTTGAACATTGTGCATGTTACCAGCCACGCTCCTGCTGATTAACTTCCAGTTAATTACAAGAGCAGTGTCCTCTCTGAGCTGGGGAAGGACCCCAGGAGCTAATTTTTCTTCCAGAGACGCTCAGGTAATTCAGAAATGTGACTTGCAATCTGATTCCTGATGGCACTCAGGCTGATGCAGAGGTGGCAGTGATGCTCAGAGCACTCAGGTGGGGCTGGAGGGTGTTTAACAGAGGGGTTTTGGGGGGATTTGGCTGGATTTGGTGGCGGTGCCCGGGTCTCACCTTGCTGCGCAGGAGCCCCCCGCCCTGGTGCTCCGGGGTGCTGTTCTCCGAGGCGCTCTTGGCTTTCTCCTTGCTGTTGTTTGGCTCGTTGTCTTTGATGATGTCGTACTGTCTGCAGAACAGGGCGATCACCCCTGGCAGGAGAGAGCATTAGTGATCACACAAACGAGCTCAGCGCCCGGAGCCTGCGGAGATCACAGGTCCCTCCTTGCCAGCCGCCTTTGTGCCTCCTCAGTGTGGCAGCATCCACAATTCCTCCCAAGCAGCGTTTTCCAGCACAGCCAGCCAGCCCTCTGGCTCTTTCCTTTCCCCCATGCCTAATTCCATGCTAAACTAGTTACACAGGAGGACGGGAGCTTAATTATATTCCAGCATCCCTGTTAATAAATGGGACAAGCGTGTTAAGCCCTCACCAACCAGCCCCAACCCTGCGGTTCAGTGGGATTTTTTGCTTTGCAAACGCGGGGGCTCCTGGAATTTCTGGTTATTAAAAATGTGTCCTCTGATCTCTGTCCTCTGAGGGGAAGAGGAGCTGGAGCTGGCAGAGGAGAGGCAGGTCCTGTGTGCCAGCAGCAGGACAACACCTGCAGATGTGCAACAGCGAGGGCAGCACAAGCTGCAAGTGGAAATTTCCTCCCACCCAGGCACGTGGAGAGGGAAGCAGGGGCAGCCGTGGCACGTAAGAGGACTGCAAATGTCTGTCTCCAAAGCTTCTGTGTGATGCTTTCACCAAAGAACATCTCTGCCTGCACATTCCAGGCACGTAGGTTAAGTAGATCCAGGCAGATGCTGCTTTTCCCTTACTGAAAAATAATCCTTAATAGCAAACTGTGTGTAAAACTTCCAGCAGATCGTCACCAAGTGCTCTGCGAAGTGAGTTGTTGTTATGGCATCTGCCCCTGAGGCTTTGCTGAGACACACAGCCATCCAAATCCTTTCTTTGGGAATGTGGACAAATGGCTGAGCCTTGGAGAAAGGGTGTTAACAGTCACACCTTCTGAGATTTCAGGGGGTAAAACTGAGGCACAGAGAAGCAAAGTGCCATGAAAAATACCAGAAACATGGGTAGCACAGGAGGTTGGGGCTTGGCACAGTCCAGAGCCCTGGGCACTGACTGCTTCCAGTTTGGATTTGCTCAAACATCATCATATAGGGCAGGTGAAGAGCTGGAGGGAGGGTTTTTATACTGAGACTTTGTAAAGAATCCACTCCATGTAGAGAGATTCTCCCCCCATTCCTTCTCCCTTTTAAATGTAAGTCATCTGTCTGGAAGGGAAATTGTGGGATTAGCAAATTCTTTGTTCTGAGCTGATCTGAGTTTCAGATTATTCTACAGGGGGAGATGAATCAGTTGTTCAGTCACTCCATGTAATTATTCATGATTGTTTTTCCTGGCAGGGCATTTAAATTTGGATGTGCACAACTAAAACTTGGCATAAATGCTGAAAAAATCATGGACTAGAGGTTTTGGAAACCTTTTAATTTAGTTCAGGTTTTCATGTGGTTATTGTCTTTAGGAATGATTGCTGTCCAGACTCTGGAGATGCAAGTAAGGGCACAAAAATATTATACATGGATTCACTTGTAGGAAACCTTGCAGAGGTATCCAGGACAAAATTAATCCCTCCTTCTCCCTCTGTGATGAGGAAAATTCTGTGTGTGGGAAAGTGATTGGACTGGCACAAGGGGACTAAACACAAGTGGCAAAGGTTGTCTGTTATGGATCACAGGTTTATCCTGCTGCTAATTTCCCTTCCTACCAAATTTCCTTGGGTCACCTGGACCATTTCCCCTGGGCAATGTGCTCTGGCACTGGCAGGGAGCAAATGTGGCATCATTAATGTTTTACAGGCAGCCAGGGAGCACTGGGGCCTGAAAACAAACCCAGGCAAACTTTAATGCCCATTAATTCGGGGCTGTAATTTCCAAACAACAGCCACTTCAAACACTCTGAACTGACAGAGCAGGAGTTGGAGATGTTTTCCTCTCCCTGTTTACCAGCTTAAATCACAAGTGAGATCTCCCCTAGGTACAATTTGCTGTAAGATCTGTTGACATGTGGTGCCAGACTCTTGTTGGAAAACTCTTCCATATGCTTTCATTATTTTAATTGGTTTTAAGTAGGCTTTAGTGTGTGCATATATATATATATTTATATAAAATAGTGGGTGTGGAGAGTGAGACTCTCAAATTTCTGTTTTGCATGAGTGTTGGAGTCATATAATATCCAGGTAACTACAGATGACCTGTTATCATCTGAAGGGCTCAAGGCATCCTGTTGGATGTTTGGGTGCCCCATCCCTGGGAGTGTCCCAGGCCAGGTTGGACAGGCCTTGGAGCAACCTGGGCTAGTGGAAGGTGTCCCTGCCCGTGCCTGGGGGTGGAACTGACTGAGCTTTAAGGTCCTTTCCAACCCAAACCATTCCATGATTTTATGGCTGAGGGCATTATATTCAGGGCATTCTGCAAAAAATGAGATTACAGGATTAGCCATTGGCAATTGGTTTCATCAAGTCCATTATCCACTCCTGGTGGACCAGACCAGACCCACTGATTCACCTGCTTTGAAGTGCCCTTAGAGCTGAGTACTCTGTACTCTTTGTGGGAGGAAGGGTTTCTTCTCATGGCTTTCCATTCTTACATGTGCAAACCGAGCCAGCCAGACATCCCCAGGGATGTTACATGGATCTGACATGCTTTTGAGGGAGAAGGTGAACTGACCTGCCCACATAAACAACACCACAACAATGATGAGAATTTCCCCCGCTCGCAGCTGTTGGTTTTTCTTCGCCATCTCCTTCATTGTCACCTCATCTGCACAAGGGGAAAGAGAGACATGAAACCCAACACCCAGATCCAAATCCTCAGTGTGTCAGGGTCAGGGCTCTCAGGGAGTCCTCACCCTCACAGGAGGGCAGCTTAGATTAGATGTTGGGAAGAAATCCTTCCCCGAGAGGATGGGCAGACCCTGGCACAGGTTTGCCCAGAGAAAGCTGTGGCTGCCCCATCCCTGGGAGTGTCCAAGGCCAGGTTGGAGCACCCTGGTCCAGTGGAAGGTGTCCCTGCCCATGGCAGGGGTTGGGACTGGATGGTCTTTATGTCCCTTCCAACCCAAACCATTCTATGGTTCTGTGATTTGTTCTGTGACATCCTGAAGGGGCAGAGCAAGGGAGGAGCAGTGGGAGAGGATCATCAGGGAGCTGCCACTGGCTGAGCCCACGTGTTATCTGTCCCCATGGTGGCTCTGTCCCTGTTAGTGCTGTCTGTGCCTGTCACAAAGCCTTGCAAGCTCCAGCAGCTCCCGGAGCCTGGAGCCTGGCAGGATATTTTTCAGTGGAGCCTTTTTCAGGGTGGAATTCACCAACTTGGCTTCAAAGCACTAAGAAGATTACAGTTCAGGCCCCCAGGAAGGGAGCACTGCTCCTCTTTCTTAGTGCTTTCAGATGAGCAGCCATTCAGTATTTACAGCCACCAAATCCTTTAACAGAAAGAGTCTAGGGCTTGCAACACCCTCGGAACCAGGGCCAGAAGCCCCAGAACAGGCCAGCAGGCAAACAGGGACCAGCGTGTCCCACAGCCTTGCACTCCCACACTGGTTTTGGAGCAGGGATTCTTGCTGACAGAAACCCCTCAACAATCTGCTTTGGCTAAGAGGAACAGGTGAAGGAGCTGCCAGTGAGGAAGTGCCAGATTTCCTCCATGGAGACATCCAAAACCCAACTGGATGCGATCCTGGACAACCTGCTCTAGTTGACCCTGCCTGAGCAGGGGTTTGGGCTGGGTGATCTCAAGAGGTCCCTTCCAACCTCAGCTTTCTGCGATTTGGCAGAAATATTTCAAAATGTAAGAAAAGTGGGAGCCTCTGGGTATTTTTTCCCCTGCTGCCCTGAAATCCAAGCACGGGAGGCTCCATGAAGGCCACAAGTGCCCTGTGAGCACAGTGTTGTGCCCAGTGCCATCCAGGGGGCTGGTTCCACACGGATTCACAGACTGCTGAGGAGTTTCACCTTGCAGGGAGCTGGACACGCAGCTCCCAGTGGGGAAACCTTCTCCTCCTCACTTTGCCTGTCAAACCTCCTCGGAAAGGGCAGAAAGGAGCAGCCAGCCTTGCCTGTCCCCTTGTGCACCCATCAGCCTTGTGTGCTGGGTGCCCTCAGGCATCCTGCTGGCCCCCGTGGGGCTGGGAGAGGACACTCAGTCCTGTGTGTGTTCCTCCCAGCCATCCTCACTGCACGGGATGCTGTTTCCTCTCTGCACTGCCTCGCTGTCCCAGGGGCCACGTAGGAACTCACCCACACTTGCCTTTATTTTTAGAGGCTAGTTTCTCAGCTTCCCTGGGGGTCTTGAAGAGGACTGGCTCACTGGCAGGGCTCTGGCCTTGGATGCTGATGGACTGGACATGCACAATGTACTCAGTGTCCTCCTCTAGGTCCCAGAGGGCACAGGAGCGGGTGGTGGTGTTCACCTCCTGGATGAAGCGCAGCATCCGCACGTCCTTCTTCTGGAAGCCGAGAGAGGAGAGCACAGAGTGGTGGGGAGGCCTCCCGTGTGCACTGCTGTCCCCTAAGGCCACCTGCCTCCTGCCCTGCCCACCAGGGACGTGGAGAACCATCAGACCCTTCCCTCTCTGCAGCCACCAACACGCAAAGCGCCGCTGCAAAGGGGATGGGGAGCCAAGTCCGCTTGGACCACGAGGGACAGGATGAGAAGGAACGGGCTTAGACTGCAGCAGGAGGATTTGGGAACTGAAGGCACCTGGGGGGAAGATGGACATGACTGGGACTGGGAAACTACAGCCACCATACCTGTTGGGAAATTGCAAATCCAATGACAACTTCGTCTTCCAGAACATCCCAAGTCACAACGGCCGAGTTGGCTTTCAGGTGTTTGACTGTGACATTTACTGGAGCCGACGGGCTGTCTGCAAGGAGGGAGAGCAGAGCCTTTTCAGGGGCAGGAGACAGAGCTAGGGCAAGGAAGGGAGTGGGAAAAGACCGTCCTCAGGGTCCTTCCTGGGTTTGTTTCTGGGTATGGGACCTGGAAATTGGAGGTACTCCCGGTCTTAATTCCCAGTGAGGTTCTAGGAGATCTATGCTGAGTTTGAGTTGCATTAGACATGAGTTCAAAGGGAAAGAGGGCAAGTTTAGGTTAGACATGGAGAAGAAATTCTCCCTGGCAGGGTGGGCAGGCCCTGGCACAGGGTGCCCAGAGAAACTGTGGCTTCCTAGAAGTGCCCAAGGCCAGGTTGGAGCAACCTGGGCTAGTGGAAGGTGCCCCTGCCCATGGCAGGGGGTGGAATTCAAGGGTCTTTAAGGTCCCTTCCAACCCAACCCATTCCACGATTCTCTGTATGCAATAACTGCCCTTGGGAGGAGTTTCTTTGCCAACACAGCCAACCCCTGAGCTGCTCATTCATCTCCTCCTTCCCAGCCCCGAGCCTTCCTTTTCCCTGTTGCTCCCTATTACGGTCTGGCAGTGACAGCTGGGAGGAAATGCAAAGTCTGCCTTGCAAGTCTGCAAAGGGAATGCTTTGATGAACACTCGGGAGGTTTGAGACACAGAGTAGTAACTGGAGCGTTTCTTTTGCTTTTCTAAGTCTGACAGAAACTGTTCAATGCACATTTTATGGCTGATGTCAGAGGACATCCAGCAACGAGCCAGCCACCCACAGCTGGCAGGACACAAGGATGGATATTGCAAGGGGAGAAGGGCGGGCCAGGCAAGCAGTAGCCTGAGGCTCTCTGTTTATTCCCAAATCCAATAGAAGGGCTCTGTGGAGCTGCCAACCCTGCCAAGCAGAGCTGGACTCCTCCCTGGGAGCCTCTTCCCAGGGGAGCTGCACAGTCCAAAGCTCTTGTTGGCATCCCAGGGGAAGGTTTTACCTTGTAGGCTTGGCACAGCTCTTCCAGTTGGACGCTGTTCCCTCTCCTCCAGTCAAATGTAATTCACAATCTCCAGACCGTGCCCTGAACCCAAAGCAGTAAATGCTCCAAATAACCCCAGTAGGTCAGTAGGGTGAGAAAGAGTAATTTTTTCTGACTTCTATATAAAAAAATACTACTTTTATTGCATTGGAATCACTGCACAGCCCCCCTGGGGCTGGGGCTGAGGTCACCAGTGGAAGAGGGATGCACGTGTGCCCGTCTCCAGTAACACTTGTTGGATTTATAGTCAGTGCCGGCCGCCTGGATGTGGCTGGAAATATTCAAGCTGTAGTGTCAGTGTCTCCAAACAACTGACATCACTCCTGGTGAATGTTCCCCTGGGAACAGAGAAATAGCAGGAGCTCAGAGTTCCCCAGCTGAAGGTCAGTGCTGTCCTACACTTGGAGAGCAATGCCCTCATTCCTTTCATACCCATCAGTGAGTCCCTCAGGAATAGGATGTCTGGACGAGAATCAGGCCCAGACTGGTTCTAGAGAGTCTTTCAGTGAGCAAAAAGGTCTCTGAATGGCTAAATTTGGGACTTTAGGAGGGGCAGCAAGTGATTGTGGTCTCCAGGATTTCACAGGGGGTGTCCTTCCTCTCTGGAGAGGATGATGGAGTCAGTGCTGACCCAGAGCATTCTCATCTCCCATGGAATGAGGCAGTGTCCCCCAGCCAGCTCTTGGAGGAAGGAAGCCCTCACCACCCTCATCCTCCCTGCAGCAGCAGGGCCAAGGACAAGCTGAGGAGGGAGATGGATCATCCTCCTCATCCCAAACACCAAGCCCTTGCAGCCCCGGCTCCCTGCTGCGACACAGCCAAGGGATGTGGGGCTGCATCTCTCACCTTCCCCCGTGACTGAACCACCAAGAGTCAGGTCTAATTTTAGGAAGGGGCAGTCAGCAGACAGGAATGTGCACGGGGAAGGTCTGTGAGTCATGCCTGATGAATTTGTTGGAACATACAGAGAGGACATGACGGAGTTGAGGGACAGGAGACAAAACAGTCTCCAGCTGCAGCCGGGCACTTCTGCCCCATTAAATCCCGGCACGGTTGCCTTCCCTGCATATTTTTAGGAGCTAAATCTTTTTTTTTTCAGGAGCTACCACTCAGTTTAAGTTGAGGAGGCCTTGGAAAAGATTAATTAACCCCACAGGAACAGAGAGCAGAGCTCAGGGAAAAAGCTGGGAAAAGGGAACACGCAGCATTCTGTGCTTGGTACCCAAGTCTCCTTCAAAATTTGTGACCTTGAGGGAGGCACAGCATAGAAAGTGCCCAAGTTTCCCGATGACAGAAAATGTGGGGGAGTTGGGAAGACCTCAAAGAGCTGGAGAAGAGTAAAGAACCCTCTGGGAAGTGGTGGGAGAGGGTGGAGGCAGGAGGGAAGCACTTGGCAAAGCTGCAACCCAGAGCTCAAAGCCTGCAAAGCTGGAATCTGGATGGAGGTGGGGGAGAAATCTTCTGGTGTGGGTGGTCAAGAACATTCTAGAACCCCCCTTGGAAGGAATACCTGAGAGAGACACAGCCTAGATGAAGTCAGCAGCTCTAAAATCTGGGAATCTAGGACAGCGGATCTGAGCGTTGCTTCCCTTGCACTACCACAGATTAGGAGTAGCTACACATCAATCAGGGGTGTCAAACCACCATAAAAAGCAGTAAGAAAAGAGAATTAAAGAGTGTTTGACAGAAATACAAACCCAGGAAAAATGAGTTTCCTGCTCCCAGAGGTGAGTGAAGAATTTGGAAGCCAAATTTTCATCCGTGAGGATTCTTTTCTCCCTGCTCCCAGGAGATGCAGGATGAGATCATGACTTCCTAAATTCTGAACACTGTTCCAAGACATTCCACGTGCCTTTTGGCTCCCTGGGTCCATTGCAGCTCTCTGTAGTGCCGGCCTGGCTGAGATCAGGTGGAGAAGGTGTAAATTCCTGCTTCCCAGCCGGCTGCAGGGGGTCGGCAGCTCAAACAGGGCTTTGAGGTGCCAAATCCAAACCTTTGCTCCCTTCAGGAGTCATGTGCAACTCCTGGAAACTCTGCTCCTGTGCCCGTGGCAGCCAGGGAAGGTGCTGGTGTCCTGGGAGTGGGCACAGGGGGTGGGGTGGCTGCAGGGAGAGCAGGGAAGGTGCTGCGGGTCGAGTCTGTCTCTGCCTGTTCACTCCAGGGTGGCTGCAGGCAGCACATTCCCTGTCTGCTCCTTAAGGCACCCATATGGTACAACATTCCCGGTGTAGCAGTTCAGCTTCATCCCAGTGCAGGAGCTGTGATGCTGCTGGAACAAATCCCACTTGCTAACTGGCAGAGGATCTGTTTGGCCAGATTTGGATGGAAAGATACTCCTGTTCTCATGTCAGCAGAAGTTGGGCCCCCCCGCAGGGGGAAGCCTTGATGATATAAGACAAAATCAAGACTTTTAAACATGAGCAGCAGCTTCAGATCTGGGGATTCTAAAAGCCTGTCTTGTTTCCTTCCCACAGAATCCTCAATCTCACCTCCCCCAGGGCTGGGTATCCCAGCCCTACCTCCCTCCTCCCCACCTGGGGCCCTTTTGGCCGGAGCAAGTCGGAGCCACCACTGTGCAGCAAGAGGACATGAGCCATGGAGATTATCCTTAATCCCCTCTGGATGCTGAGAGCCCCTTCCAGCCTCTCATTAAATGTTTTTCTTGTTATTAGTGGACTTTTAATTGAGAGAGAGGAGCCCTCCCTGTACTTTACAGCTTTGGGTTGGCTCCTCCCTGGCTTCATTTTCAGCCCAGTGGCTGCTGTGGAGGAAGAGGAAGAGGAGACCAATCTCTGCTCCACCATGGGAGCTGTAAATTGGGTGGGATGTGTGAGAGAGAGCAGGGAGAAGGTTTGCCTCCATCACCTGAGAAGGGTGGGATGTTGATCAGGGGTGGCGGAGTAAGAAGAGGGGGTGTCCAAACCCTGGGGTGTCTTGCCTGACACCTGTAGGATCAGGGAGGTTCCCGAGGCTTGACTGAGGAGAGGTGGAATCTATGGCAATGTCACACCCTTGGAGGTCACCTCAGGCCAGCCAAGTCCTGTGGCTGGGCTATAGGGTTGGAATTAAAGTGTACTGCTGGATATATCTCCCCAGCCGAGACCTCAGCCTGGCCCCAAAACCTCCTTCTGAATTCAACTGTCCTGGAAACTCCAGCCACTTGGAGGTGCCTGGAATTGCTTCCTACATGGCTGAGGCTATGCTGAACTTCCAGCATTTTCCAATTCAGTCAGCTCCTCTCCCAGGCAGCTCCTTTCCTGCTGGGAAGGGCTCAGCTGCCTCAGAGCCCCAGGGACATGGTCCAGTGAGCCTGCCGAGGCTCTAAAGCAGCTCCTTCCATGCTATCCACCTGCCAGCTGCCCTTTCCTGCAGGAAGCAGTGCATGGCAGCCTTAAATCCCAGCAGCTCTTTATCCCTGCACCACAACCTCTCCTGCAGATGGGGGAGATGGAAGGACACGATCTGCAAGGGGAAGGAGCATCCATAAGGTCCGTGTGATGTTCTCAGCCAGCCCTGCCTCCCGTTCCCTGAGTGTGGAGTCACAGAGACCTGCTTTTGCTGCCTCTCTGAGCTCTCCCAGCATGGATCCCATCAGTGGATATAATTGCTTGTCGGCTTTATGGGGTGTGTAGGAAGGGCTGGCACGTTGCTCAGCATTCCCGAGGGTTTTAATGAAGGAAGGAAGCCCCAGGGGAGGAGGAAGGAGCAGGGCCCATCCCGCTCCCAGCCCCAGGGGAAGCAGGGCTGTTTGCTAAGCTCTGGCAATTTCCAAGAGCAGAAAGACCAACTGGTGGTTCTTCAGGCTGGGAAAGAGGCAGTTATGTCCTGCTGACCGCCCACTTCCCTGCAAAACTGGGATATTAATAGGCCAGCCCCCTCCTACCCACCCCTCGGCTCTGCCGCCCATTCCCAGGGAGCAGGTGCCCAAATGGGAGGCTGGAAATGCTGTCGGGGAGGATGGAGCCTTTTCACAGAGCATGGAGATGCTCACTGTGTCCTGCCTGGCCATCAGGCATTCCTGTGGGCAGAAGGAAGGGGTATCTCTACTTTGGAGAGTCCCCTGCTGCCAGACCTTGGGGTTCCTGGGTCCCAAAGCCGGGTGGGATTCGCTCGGATCTCCCCAACACCACCAGTTTTAATGCTGCAAACCTGCAGCAGAGTCACTGCCATCATGGCATGGTTTATCCAGGACCTGAATGTCCATGGAGAACTGGGTGCCACGGGCTTTTCTAGCTCCCAGCCCTCTGGAATATCAGGAAAGTCAGAGCAGAGGGGCTGAGCGAGCCCGGGATGTTCCTGGACAGCGCCGGATGCCAGAGCTCTCCCGGGAATCTGTTGGCTGCTCCCAACCCAGCTCTGCTCTGGTATCCCACTTTTTACTGCACACATAAAGATTTGCAGCTCCAGTGCTCAATACACTTCTGCTTTTAACTGAATTATACTTGATCCAGGCCTTAATTCAGCCTCTGGGCACTTTATAAACCAGGAGGGGTTTATTTAGCAATAAATGTGCAAAGACAAGGCTGTATCCAGTACCAGCACAGGATGATGCTCCCTGGAGGACTCTGCCGTGGTGTGCATGGCTAATGCCTGCAAGCACATCTCTCTGGGAGGAATCTCCCTTTTCCATAGGTATATTCCTGGCAGGAGACAGCGTTTGGAAGAGGATGGCACAGCCTTGGCTGCTTCACACGGCAGCATCCCTGCCGAGAGGCTGACACCGAGGTTAGAAACCTCCCCGTTCCAATTAAATCCCTGCTACACGGAGTGCAGAAATCAATAAAGTGCTTACGCCTCCGTCAGCTGGCCAGGAATCTCCGTGGCCTCTGGGATGGAGGGAAGGGGCCGGACCGGGTTGGTTTGTCACTCCAAAGAGCCGTGGGAGCGATCGCTGCTCTCCTGGCTGTGCTGAGCTTGGTGCTCACTGTGATCCTGCCGTGCCTGGGGGAGCTCAGCTCCCCGGGCTCAGGGGGCACATCCAGCTGGGCACAGCGTGGGCATCAGCACCTGGAATCAGCACCTTTGCTTTGCTCTCCATTCCCCCTGAGGCCGGGGGGCTGCCTGGGGAGGGGGTGAGGATGGAGGAGAGGAGGAGGTGGCTGGTTTGCAGTGTGTCTTGGGGTGAGGACACGCTTTAGAGCTGAGCAGTGACCACAGCCCCGCCGGGTGGGTTTGACCCCTTTTCAGGCAGTGGAGGTGGGGGGCTGTTAAGGGTCTCCTCAAATGGGAGACCAGTCCAGGTCTTGAGAGCTGAACTGGGCCTGGAGCTGTGCTGGCAGGGGAGGTTTTACCTGTCACCTCTCTCCTCCATCTCAAAAAATAAACCTGACTTGAGCTGCTCTACGGGCCAGCACCTTGCAGAGATGCTGTTTGCCCTAACAAGTTGCAGGGGCCGTGGTCTATTTTGGGGTCTTCCATCATCTCCTTGCTGCTCTCACAGCCCTCAGCAGTGCCCTGAGCCCAGCCCAGCTCTCCCCCTCTTCATTACCTCAGCCTAATGAGGAGGGAGCTGCTGGCAGAGCAACACTGTGGCAAAATTCAGTCCTGTTTCTGACTTGCCAAGCATCCCAAATGTTTTCTCGGGGCCCCTCTGGAGCAGGCAGCAGCAGGAATGACTCTGAGGTCTGTCAGAGTGTCAGTGTGGAGGTTATTTCTCAGCTACTTTTCCCCCTGGTCCTGCTTCTGATTCTTGCTCACCTTGGCATCACCTTGCCAAAGAATGGTCCTGTCTGGCCAAATCCCCAGCTCAGAGCAGGGCCTGTGCTCAGTGTTGCTCACTTGCCACCCCTCACCGTGGCATTGCCAGGAGGAATGTGCACCAGTTCTCTCCTTGAAACAGCAGCTTTAACCTTTCACAGTGGGAATTACTTTAAACTGATTTTCACAAGCTCTGGGTCCAAGGGGAAGGGACCCCAAGCCTCCATCCCTGCCTAGGAATGATTTCCACTCTAGTGACTTTTCCAGTGACTCTTGACTTGTGGCCTCAGTGGCCTCATGGCCACATCATCAGCCAGGGCTGGGGACACAAAGCTGGTGGTGATGCTGCCACTACCTCCGTGTGACCTTGGGAAAACCACTCCATACCCTCATTCCCCCGTTCCTTCTCTGAAAAACAGAGACAGTGCAAGTTTGCTGCCTCACCAGGGTGTGGGGAGAGCTCACCACAACCCGTGGCAAAGCAGGCACAGAGAGAGGAGGCATCAGGGCTGTGCAGCCCCACAGCAAGGTCACACAGGTCCATCAGAGCCCACATCTGAACCTCCTGCCTCCCCCCGTGCTTGTACCCACGAGACAGGGCAGGTCCCTGTGCCCACAGAGCTGCCCAGCTCACAGCATGGCACGGACACTTTGGGGCCCTGGCAGGAGCAGGAGATGGTTCTGGACAGGGACACAACTCCATGTTTACTCCCAGTTGTCGACTGAGGTGATTCAAGGATAAGGAAGAGCAGGGAAGTGGCCTAGTTTGTGGGAAATCGGGGGCTGTCACGATTGCAGACGCCTCCATTGTGGCGCGGTGTTTTCCTCGTCGCTCCCTCCTCTTGGGAATGTTTCATTAATCTCCCCGGCTCCGTCACTTGTGAAACGGCAACTCCAGAGGCCGATGCCTGGCCGAGGATGGATGTCAGAGCTGGAGGCATTCGGGGTGCTGGGAGGGGTTGCTGCAGCCCCAGCGAGGCTGAATGCAACTCCAGCAACTCCCGGGGCTGGCTGGGCAGAGGAATTTCCACTCCCTGGAGCTCTGCATCCCTAATAGTCCCCCTCAGCCTCCTGGAACGCAAGATATCCTGGCAATCAGTGGTTTGCAAATCAAAGCAGCTGTTCCACCAGCATCTTGCAGCCAGCAAAGAAGGCAACCCTTGGCTGCCTGCACAGAGCTGGGGAGGGCGACTGGCTCGGGCTGGTGAGCACCACCAGCACTGCCCAGTTTATACCCACAGGGCACACTGGGGGTCAAGGCTCAGCCTAGCCCATGCAGGGAAGAGCAGACCTGAGCATGCCCTGGTCGCTCCTAAATTAGGTCCAGCTCAGGGGCCCCTTTGCCTTCCCCAAAGATCCCCCACTTCAGGAGCTGCTCAGCTCGGAGGGGCCTGGTTTGCAGTGGCCGGGATGTGCTGTGCCCCCAGAGAGCTGGTTCCTCTGGGGTTGTGGTGCTTCCTCTGGGGTCGTGGTGCCTCCTCTGGGGTCCTGGTGCTTCCTCTGGGGTCGTGGTGCTTCCCCAGCTCCCAGGGCTCCCAGCGGGGCCCCGGACAGCCGGGGGTGGGCAAGGGAGCGGGGTTACCATCAGGATGGGCAGTGCAGTCTGGCTTTGCTCCCTCTGCTCCACTTCACCCCCGTGCCCCGAACCGGTGCCGCTGCTCAGGTGCCCCAAAAGGCTTTTCCTCGCCGTGCCCGGCGCGGGGCTCGGGGCTGCGGCCGCTCTCCCCGTTCCCCCGGCACATCCCGGCTGCGAGCGGGACCCTCGGGGCGGCTCGTCCGACACCGCCGCCCCTTCTGCACCCCGATCCCCGCCGAGCCCCGGCGCCCCCAAACTCCGTGCCCCATGCGGGGGTCTCCCCGCACACCTCGCCCCCCGTCCCCGCCGCCCGCGGGGCCCGTACCTGCCTCCACCGGGCGCAGACCGGCGTAGCTGAAGCAGAGCAGGAGCGCGGCGCCGGTGCAGCCGAGGAAGGGCTCCATCCCCCGGGGCCGCTCCGGGCCGGGCCGAGCCGCTCCGGGCCGGGCCGGGCCGGGCCCCGCCGGCAAAGCGTCCTGCGGGCTCGGCGGAGCCGCTCAGCACCGCGGAGAGCGCCGGGGCCGCCGGGGATGCCGGTGATGCTGCCGGTGCCGCCCGGTGATGCCGGTGGTGCTGGTGATGCTGGTGATGCCGGTGCTGCCGGTGCCGCCCGGTGCGGCGGGGCTCAGCGGGACTCGGTAGCCCCCGGCTCGGCTCGGCTCGGCACGGCACGGCACGGCACGGCTCGGTTCGTCTCGGCACGGCTGGGCTCGACCGGGAGGCGGCCCCGCCGAGCCCCGGCTCCGCCCGCTGCAGCGCCGGGCAGCCCCGCTCCGGTCCCTCCCCCGGCCCCCCGCCCCGCACGGCCCCCTCGCTGCCTCAGTTTCCCCGTCCCGACCCATCCCGACCCCGTCGGGGTCCCGGCACGGCCCTCCCGGGGCTGCTGGAGCCGCCGGGGGAGGAAAGGGGGGTCCCGCTCCCACCCGAGACCGGCCCCGTCAGCGCCGGCCGGGGTGTCACCCTGCGAGTCACCGGGCTCTGAATCCCGTGATGAGGCGACGAGATGCGGCTCTGGAACTGGCCGTGCCTCCAGGTTAATTAAGCGGCACCCTCTGATTAACGGCCGCTAATTGTCGGGAGTAGAAGCCGTGTCCCCAGCTGCAGAACCGTGTGCGGCTGCACGGGGGGACCCCGCTCCGAGCCCTCTGCTGTGCCCCACGAGCAGCGAGGAGTGGGGCCGGCTGTGATGGCACCGGGTCGGTGCCACTGGGCACGGACAGCAGGTCCCAGTATGCGGGGATGGCTCTGACTGGGAGCACCGGGCCGTGCTGCAGGGGGGAGGGGTTGGGGTCTGTGCCGGGGGTCTGGGCAGCATCACCCCCTGGCTGGCTGGCTGTCCCAGGTGTCTGTCACCTGCCTGGGGGCGTGGGGGCATCACTGAGGTCCCTGTGGTTTGGTTTATGGACCAGTGGTTTCTCTCTGCTCATCCATCCAACTGGCTGAAGAGCAGAGTGAATCTGGTGTGAGGGGCTTGGTGTTGGCAGCCCCTGCCACCTTCCCACTCTCCCTCAGCAGTGCTGGGGACCCTCAGGACATGCACAGACACTCAGGGGTCACTCCTGAGCTGAGGGGTCCCCTTGTGTCCAGGAGATCCTGCAGAGCTCCAAGTGTCTCCTTGTCAGTGAAAGCTCCTTCCCAGAGACGCGTCAGGCACCCAATTGCCCAAGAGACACTCAAAAAAACCTCCAGCAGAGCCAGGAGACAGCCCTGTCCTGCCAAACCTGTGCCATTCCACTGCTCCTTCCTCGGCCTGGATGGTGACAATTCCCAGCAGAGTGTCCGTGCTGCTCCCCATCCCAGTGCTGGGGCTGCATCCCAGGGAAGTACCTGCGGTGCCTCCCTTTCATCTCCTGCCTGGCAGCAGATTAAAATTTCATCACTTGAGCAGTGGGGAAGGTGCAGGGGAGGAGCAGGAGCCCCTGGCTGGCAGTGGCGGGGTCAGCCCCTCACAGAGCTGCCTGTGCTGAGCTCGGTGCCCACCCCAAATGCAGCCACACATGGCTGGGCTGGCTGAGCTCGGCCCATGGGGCAGGATTTGGGCACAGCCCTGCAGGGGTGGCTGCAGGCCGGGCTGCTGCTTCCCTTGGGCTTTCCCTCACTGGAGCACGAGGCTGGGCAGGAGACACTGCCGGGCTCTGGGCTCCTGCTGGTGCTTCCTCCATGGATGGAGCACCTGGACCACAAAGCCCCAGTTCCAAGGCAGGGGCAGCCACACCGGCTCCAGAAATGCAAAGCCGAGGTCTTGGCAGGATGTGCCTCCAACAGGAGCAGCACTTGCTTTTCTCTGCACAGGGATCTCCAAATCCCCCAGCAGCAGCGAGATGGAGGGATTGTCACACAAAACCAGTAATTCCCTGCCTGGCTGGACCCCATCCTGTGCCAACAGTGACAGGCCAGGCCCCACCACGTGGGATGGCCGGTGTTTTGCCCCTGTTGCTCCTGGCATCCTGGCAGATGAGGGAGGACTGGTCCCTGTCATCCCACTGCCTCCAAGACTCCCACAGGAGGGTTTTTGATGTGTCCTGGTATTTTTCCAGAGGCTGAACATAGATAATACCATAGTTCCTTGTTTTTCCCTTTCCCCTTTTCCAAATAAACATTGCTCTTTTCCAGCCCCATGACTTCTGCCATCCTTAGCAGACGCCCTGGGACCTCCCCATCGCACTGAGGTCCCCCCAGGGGTCAGGTCCAGGCTGTCCCTGGGCCCACGGGACAGCACATGCTGTGTTTGTCCCTTCCCTGTCCCCTCTCCTTTCCCACCACTGGGCAAGGCTTTTCGGGGTGTCCTGGCCCCCCTGCTCCCCTCTGGGCTCCGTGCATTGTGGAGCCTCCTCCACCTCCCCAGCCCATTCCAGCCCATCACTATTCAAGTCACACGACGCCCATTGCGTGTCCCCCGTCTGCCAATTAAGTCACAGCTCTAATTACGCACTCAGGCTCCGCAGACGCTTCTCTTCCCTCTCCCAGCACCAGACAGACACCTGGGAGGCCGCCAGCTGTCCCCTCCTCACACCCAGCCCCGTCCTGTCCCACCTCACCCTGAATACCCTGGGCTGGGCTCTGGCAGGAGCTGAGAACTGAGACCACGGCACTCTGACACTGAAAACTGTCCCTAAATCGGTGCTGTGGGGTAGGGCCCTTGTGAGGGGCCTCCTGTGCAGCCCATGAAGGAAATGGATGCTCTGGGTGCCCCCCAAGATGGACAGTCCCAGTCCTGGGGTCCCCAGGGGATGATGTGGTGACAGAGTGATGTTGGCAGATCTGGGGACCCTGTGCTTCTGCTCCCCAAAAGCCCCCAACCCCCAGAGCTGTAGTTGTGCCCCAGGAGCAGCTTGGTCACCCCCAAGCATCACCTGCACCTCCCTGTGACACCCCAAACCCTGCACCCCATCACAGAGCCCACCCACAGACCATCACAGATGTGGGCACTCACGGGGAGCTGTTCCAGGGTCTTGGTATCCCCCCTGGTCCCTGGGGGCTCCTGTGTGGATGTGAACACCCACGGGGGGACGCTGCATGTTGGGGGGACACTGCTCTAGGGGGACTCTGCATGTTGGGGGGCCATGGCACCATCCCTGAAAGGGAGCAGGGCCATGGGGAGGCCTGGGGGGGAGAGGCAGGGGGAGATGTGCAGGAGGTGCTGAGTGCCATGC